>JBBPBX010075801.1:3543-17265 GCA_038048925.1 Garcialebias charrua | reverse complement strand
GCAAGGGGACAATATTTTTTTTAAGTTTTTTTCAGAGATTACCTCTCTAACATCAATCTAGTGACAGAGTGAAGAAATATGTCAAAAATATATTGTTAGAAAAGTTACATATAGCAGCTTTAAGTCATGATTATGAGCTGATAAATGTCACAGACTGAGCAGAATGTTCAACAAAGCTACAAGATCCTCCATTTTTGTTGTGTGTCTTTTCAGGGTCTTCTTCTTCTAATATGTGTTGGCTAGTAAATAGCTTATGGGAGCACTGCCACCACCAGCTGGTAAGGCGAGTTGGATTCTGGACACGCCTACAGAACTGGTCCTGGTTATTGTTTTTACACCAGATGTCCTTCCTGACGCAACAACAGACCACCGAGCTACCACAGCTCTCTGTGTGGAGCAGAGAGCTGATATCTAGGACACAAAGGAGCAGATGGTGTGGGTTAAGGGCCTTGCTCAAGGGCACAGAGTGGGGCAAATGAGAGTGGAGACAGGTGTGACTGCTTCACTTATCCAACCCACATTTTTTTATGTAATAATAATAATAATAAATTCAATTTATACCGCACTTTTCATTAATAAAAATCTCAAAGTGCGACAACAATAAAACAAGTGATAAAATCTAATAAAATCAATAATGATATCAACTAAGATTAAAGACAGAATCATGTGGAGGCAGAATAGGCCTGCTTAAAAAATAAATAAATAAAACAAGTGATAAAATCAAGTAAAATCAATAATACTATCAGCCAAGATCAATGCTGTTGGTACCGGGGCTTGAACCAGCGCTCTTCCGATCACAAACTCACCTTCTTTAACCTCTGCGACACCACTCATTAATGCTAATAATAAAATGGCCAAATACTCTAAGGTGTGAGGTGTGATTTGTCAATCTACATATGTATGTGTGTATCTTATCTTGGCCTTTAAAACCTGATCCCCACTCTCTGCTCTTTGAATTGAGAAAGCTCCTCGGATGAAGAGCGACACGTCTTATGTTACAAATAAAGTCCAGTTATTTTGTATTGAACATTTTTTGATTGTATCATGTCCTGGATGACTGAGAATCTTCATCAGCAAAATGGCCAAATGTGCAAAGACATTAGAAACATACCTGACTACTTTCATGTTTACACCAGATAACACAGACTGTGTGCATCAGTTAACTATTCAAAGAAACAAATATTTAACTGATGAAAATATACAATAGTTTCTTAAATTATTGATACAGTAATGTAAAGTTTTAATTAAGGATGTCTATGCATGAGCTTTGAAAAATAATTACGACTATTCAGCTGTTAATATTTAACATACATTTTTGTATATTAATATACATAATATTATTTGTAACATTAATATACAAGTCTAAATGTTTGTACTTTGCCAGCCCTCTTATAACTTAACTTGAAAAAAAAAAAGAATCCATGAAACACATCAAAATGTCCAACATTCAACTTAATTGGCTATAGTGGGCTTTAACATTTGGTAGCAGTACAATGTATGGCATGGTTAAGATTCACAACAATAAAATAAAAGAGGTGCCCCTGAGCAAGGCCTCAACCCCCACCATCTGCTCTCTAACAGGTCTCTCTTGAAAATGAGTTCTCGTGGCTCAATAAGACTACCTGGATAAATAAAGGGTAAATGAAAGAAAAAACTAACACCCCAGAGAAAACAATGGCAAAATAATGGAGAAGACCCAGACCTGTTTGTAGCTCTGTGACTCAGTTCAACCACCACAGAAACATGATTTAGTGGTTAGACGAGTCACTAGTTAGACTTGACTTGACTCTAAACAGACAGTTTAACAACTTTAACACAGTTGAAGTTTTACTTGGGAATTTTAAAGATTTTCACTTCAGAATGTTTAACTTAGTGTGACGTTGTCACACTACTTTTTTAAATGTCCAAAGTTTCCAGATTTTTATTTTCAAATAAGCTTTTTTATTTTATTCATCCCTACAGACGTTACACTGCCTAAACAGCTTTTACATCAAAATGTGAGTTAAATTAGACAGTGGGGAAAACATTGTTTGCAACTCCTGAGACTGATGAAGTCCTTTGGATGGAGGGTGAAACGTATAAATTTTTTTTTAAAACTGTCCAGACTGAATATTGTTGGATTTTATACCTGGATTATTGAGCACCAACCTTAATATCAAAATGTAAGGATTTCTATCTTCTTTCACTCAGTGTATACTTCTTAATATCAAAATGTAAGGATTTCTATCTTCTTTCACTCAGTGTATACTTCTTAATGCACTAGGACTTGTGATTTTTTTTCTCAAATCCTCTCAAAATTCAAGGTGCATGCATCCAAACGGACCTCTTTGGTATCTGAGTTCAGAATTTTCTTTTCCAAACTCTATGGGAAAGGTCTTCTAAACTTGTCATATATTCACTATAAAGCATGACATATGTGACATATGTGACTTGTGTGATCAACAAACACTTCTGTCATTTAGGTTCAATATAATAATTATTAATCAATATACTTTGTAATTGTTTTGCAATGACTAACTGTCTGAGACCTATTTTCTAGTCTGTATTCCTGTCTGCTTGTCTGTTAGAGTTGCCAGGATGTGATAAACAGGTGTGTGGTTACCATGGTGATCTAAAGTAAATGAGCCACTGGCAGCAGCTTTAGTGTTTCATTTGATTCTCCTTACACTTCTTATAGTATTTTTCATCAAACTGTCTGTTTTTCAACAGACTGGCTAGTTACAAAATGGGTTCAAAATTAAAAAAAATAGGTTTTATAGAAGAAAGTTGATACTTGTTGGAATTTGAGGCAGTAGCAGCATTGAGACCTTTCACAACTTCTTCAGAACAGTTTTGTTGTCCTTTATCGTCTCAGTCAAAGTTTGATTCTTCTTCACGCATAGACTGTGCTTTCTGTTGTGGTTTTAGCCACACATCAGTGTTTGTCTGCTCTGTTTTGTTATAAAGGTTAACTTGAAGTTCCCCTGTGAGTCTTTTACCTGGAAGGCAGCTGGCCAGCTCTCCGCTGGACTGAGACGTCAACTTTATTACAACATCCAACACAAAGATACAAATTCCTTTATCTGGTTTTGTATACGGAAGATAAATTGTAAATGGAGCAAAAGCAACATTCTGGTTCTAGCTTGTCTGGTTTCTGGTGCATGCAGTGTGTCTTAAAGGTTATGTCTGTATATATTAGATTTTGTTTTGTTTTGATGTCGTGAGTAGGATTTTTTTTTATTTTATTGTTTAATCTTTACTGGAACAAACCAAACCTGCGAAGAAAATAGACCAGAACTACGGGTGTTCTATTCATGTCAGTGTCTAATTTAAGAATGATAAAAGATGGGGCAAAGAGAGAACACATCCAACATGAAACAAACTGTTCATTGCAACAAATTTTTTTTTAATAATCTTGCACATCAAATCTCTCCTGGGATTTGCTCTAAGTAATTATTGTTTTAACTGTTCCTTATAGCTCGATGAACAGAATAAGTTTAATTCTGACCAGTTGACAAGCTGGTAGCATGATATTTCTTCATAACGTTTTCACAAAATCCCATTTTAAAATTTCTGAAGTATAATTTAAATACTCGATCATAGAGATTATTGCCTTCTGAGAAATTTGTTAGTGTCAAAATAAATTAGGAAACCATGAAGTAGATTACAAAAGCAACAATAAAACTACTTTATTGTGACTGCATGTTGTCTGGGTAGCATGCATTGACCTCAAGCTTGTAAATCTGTTTTATGTACATATAGAATAATTTAACCATTCATCCATTTTTCTTGTGACTCATCTGATTGTACAAAAAATATATCTGTCACCAAAGATTCAGACTGAACGAAAGTAGCATTCCCTGAAGGACTACACATTGCCTGTTACATCCTAAAATGTAACACAACAATCCAGCCGTTTGATAGAGCTGAAAGTATTTGTTAGAGGTGACTCTAGGTTCAACCAAACCAAACTTTAGCTAAATAATAGTAAAAAATGATTGTTGTGGACATTTCTGTGAAGGGCAAAGAGGCCATCACGCAAAGGTGGGCGCCAGACCGCTTGGGAGCGCTAATGCGCTATTCCGCTTACAGCAGACCTAAACAATTATTCAGCGTTACAGCGGTTTGACTAACTTTTATAATTCATAAGCGGATTTGCGCTATTTTTATTTAAAATGCAGTACCGTTAATAACTAATTATCTATCAGTAAAAACGAAAAAACTTATTTACGGGCCCGGACGACTGCTAACAGACCATATCCTGTCAGCGCCGGATGTGGTCCGTGACAAAAAAGCGTCCCCTCAGTCTCTTTGCTAGAGCGAGCGCTCTCAGTTAGCAGCCAGTGTGTTACTCTGCAGCCTTATTGCTTGTTTTCGAAGAGTCAGACGAAGAGTTTTTAACATGGAGGGTGAACTTATGGATGTTTCTCAGCGGCCTACGCGACGCGTCTGGATTTTAAAAAGTATTTCGCCATTTGCCCTCTTCAAAATGGCGGCCGCGACGGCCACAGAAGATAAGGACTTTCCATGAAAACACGGTAAAAACAATTATTTCTTTGCTGAGAAAAAATATATTTCTTAGCTGACTTTATAGCACAAGGTTTTTCTGAGCTTAACCGGTTCAAATGGTCAAATCTGCTGGATTAAAAAAAGTATTTCGCCATTTGCCCTGTTCAAAATGGCGGTTAGCGTGTTAGCATTAGCGTCCGCTAGCATTGGTAATACATAAGTGCTTTTGAAATTGCGGACCTAAATAAATCAATAAGTGCTTTAGAAATAGCAGAACTAATTTTTGGATTAGCGCTGCCCAGCACTGCCATCACGATTAGTGTTGGCTCTAAAAAGTAGATGAAAATGTTTTCGTTCTAGATATACCTCCAATGAATAAGTTCTGAGAATTTAACTAAAATCTTTTGACAGTATATTTTACTAACAAACACACAGAAAGACAGGCAATTACATGATCAGTTGCCTGTCATGGTGGAAAGTACCGGTAATGACTATAATGTTGTAAGTAAAATTCAGGCTGAGCAATCAGTGTGTCGCTGGGTTTCCAAACAAATCATTTATTATTTGATGCTTGGATCACGACCACCCTGTCTGCAGAAACAACTGTCTCACCACTTTCATTTTGAGCACTCAAAATAAATTCCTGCACAGACAGGAAGAAATGAGGCAAGAGAGACAAGAACCATGACAAAACCAAGGAGCATCATGAGGCAAGAGAGACAAGAACCATGACAAAACCAAGGAGCATCATTTGTTTAGCCTCTGACTCATGGACAACACCTGACTGGAGGCCGTGGCCTTTATCTGATTCCAATGCCTCAGCACCACTGGGCGTTTTCTTCTGTTTGTTATCTCTGGTCCGAGTCAGTCGAAGAGTTTGTTCTCTTTTATTTATTTATTTTTAATTTTTATGTGGTTTGATTTCTTTTCACATGGAAATAAAACTTCAAGCAAACCAAAATGTGTCAAACTACATGCGAACATTAATGGTTGGATGTGTGTGACAGGGATCGGAGAATCAAATGTAAATCCAGAAACAACGTGATCTGTCTTTTGAGTTTGCCACTTGCATGAATAATTTACTTCATTTGGACCATTAGTGTTTATATTGGTAATATTTTAGGCAAAACTGTATGAGCAAAAATGCTAAACAGATACTGTATTGAGAAGACATCTTCAGTTTACTGCTTTATGTTTTTTGTTTATACAAGATATTCTGTATAAGACTGATCATGAGAAATGTGCAGCCACTGAGAGTACGCTGACAAGCTAACTTTCACTATGTTAAGCCAAATATATATTTGGTAAGTTTGATAGATAACAATCAATGGATGAAAAACACTTTATCCAAATGTAATTTTCAGGGAGCTACTGAAGATTTTATTTTTAATTTCTTTAATTTTTTTACATGTGACAATGCATGGCATAGCTGGTGATGGGAAGGCATTTGGCTCAGATTTGCAGCATACACCTGATAGATGTGTTGCGTCAAAGTCCAATCCCTCGGATATTATCCATCCATCTGATGCTTGAAGAATTATTTCAATTATCATTTAAAAAAAAGAAATTTGGAAAACTTTGAAGAGGACTATAAACAGGATGTCAGTTGGACCTGATGACATGAACTGGAGGTATGGAAATACACAGAATAAAATATAAACGTAACACTTTGAGCTGAACTCAAAGATCTGAGACTTTTTATATGCACACAAAAGGCCTTTTACCTCTCTATTGTTCACAAATCTGTTTAAATCTGTGTCTGTGAACACTTCTCCTTTGCTGAGATAATCCAGCCACCTCAAAGGTGTGGCACATCAAGATGCTGATTAGACAGCAGGATTATTGCACAGGTATGCCTTAGGCTGACCACAATAAAAGGCCACTCTAAAAATGTGCAGTTTATCACACAGCACAATGCCAAAGATGCTAAAAGAACTGCTAACAGAATCACTTAGGTATTGACTTAGAACCATACCATGACCACAACCTCCAAAATGTTCCAGAAAAGTTGTTTTGGTGTTCACATGAGTGCTATTACAGTTTAGATTTACACAAACAAACCACACTAAAGGAGGCACAAGATCTTGATTTAGATGGAATAAGCTCTGCAGGTGTGAAAATGCCTTTTAATCCCCAAATTTACTCTGCAGCATGTCTCAGTGATATGGATGCCTCAGAACACAACATTTTGTTACATTTCACTTTTCTAAAGTCTTATTTTTATATCTTTCCCAGTTTTTTGTGTGTATGTGTGTGTTCAGCCTTGTTTCTACTGCTCACAGTCTCCAATTGTAACGTTTCCAACAGCCTCGACTTTTACACCTCTTTAAGTGCCAATTTGAGAAGGCAGCACTTGTGACCTCGTAACAGGCAGCATCAAAGACACATGTGTGGAGTAAATTCTGCACCAAGCTACAATGAAAACCAAAAGCAATAAATCTCATAGAATTTTAATAATGATGATTTGACAAAGGTAGATTTAGAAAAAGTTTCTGTCTAATTTATCAGAATAAATAGTAACTTTATAATGTTTCAGTTTTGGACCAAAAAGCACGAGGGGAACAAAGAAATATTTTTTTTTACATCTGCAGATGAATTGAGCAATGCAATAAATCACTAAGAAGTAGCGTAAAATTATTTTGATTCCCCCATCGACTCCTCATCTCATTTTAGAACCACTAGGTCTTTATCTTTAAATTTTCAATTCAACGCAGTTTATTTATTTAGCACCGTCACAACACAAGTTGTCTCAAGTTCAAAATTATTCAAGCCAATTAATAGTTACCCATCTTAGGATGCAGTAGATTGCATTGAATTTTCACTTCATAACATTTTAGCATCATGAGCAAGCACAAAGGCAACAGTGGAAAGGAAAAACTCATTTTGAACCGGAAGAAACCTCCAGCAGATCCCGACACAGGAGTGATCACTGCTAGGATTGAAAGGACAGGAAGTAGAAATAACAAACACAGAATGACAGGTCAATGAGGTTGAAATGACAAATCAACAAACAAAATCACAAATAATAATAATAATAATAATAATAATATTAATAATCTGCTAAAGGCAAAAGGGTAATATTGTTTTTGCCTATGTCTGTGTGTTCATTTTTCACGTTAACAAAATGTGAGAAGAGCCAGTCAACAGATTTTAATAAAACTCTCTAAAAATAGTTATTGAATGCACATCTACAGCTACAAGAATGCACTGCTGACATGGGGATGGAAAAGACGGAATATGCTGTACGTATGGAGCTAGGCTGATGAGGAATAGGAAACATATGAACAGATTAAGAAAGCAAACATGTGAAGGTGGGCGTGGAAGGACTGGTTGATAAAAACACTGAGGATAGATGAATGATGGCACGCCGGGTAAAATAAAATGCAAGTTAAACAAATCACCTGAACAACACAATACAAATAAACCTGATAAGCCACGTAAGATTTTAAAGAAAACTATCAGAAAACACAGATCATGACAATCAGAAGAATGGTTTGGTTTAAACTGGGTTTTGAAAGGAGATTCAAGGATTTTGTTTTGTTTCAGCTGCTCACTTCTTCAGGGGTTGCCACAGCAAACTAAGTCGTACGAAGGCTTGGCAATTATTTTTACGCCAGCTGTCCTTCCTGACACAACCACAGACCACCGAGCTACCACAGCCCTCTGTGTGGAGCAGAGAGCTGCCATCTAGGGTGCCCGGGGGAGCAGTTGGTCGGGGATAAGGGCCTTGCTCAAGGGCCGAGAGTGGGGCAAATGAGGGTAGAGACAGGTCTGGGTGCTTCACCTATCCCACCCACATTGTGATGTTGTCAGTACTGGGAGTTGAACCATCCATCGATCTTCCAGTCACAGGCTCACCTTCTCTAACCTCTGTGCCACCACTCCAGCAATATACATTTAAGTAATGCTAGGCTACTTGTCTTTTACCATATACATGGTAAAAGATACATGATGGTAAACGTATATGGTAAAAGCCAAGTTAAATAAAAAAAGGTTGTTAAATTAAATACATGTCTTGGGAGCAAACAACATAACAAGAAGTCCATGCGCCTGCAGAAAGTAACAAAAGACCTCACACACCAAAAATTGAAAAATCACACTGATTTACTGTGTGAGCAACAGCTCCAAGCTTGTGAAAACCTCCTCTTGATAAGTATTTTTAGGAATAACAGGGACAGATGTGTGCTTTTCCACAGGTTCAGTGGATAGACGTAGTAAAAAAGAAGAAACTAAAGTCGTTTTTACCATCATCCTGATCCTTGTGTTTTCATTTGTCTCAGTGTGACTGATGACACCTCAGAGACTTTCTGACCTTCCTGATTGATTTATGGTGTTGAGAATACAACAACTTAATGTTTCCTTGTGCAACAACATTGATATTTGTTGTTTGCAAGGTGCAGATTTTTGCCTCTTTCTATTGACTTGTTTGCTTCCCAAGTCTGAGGCTCACATTCCCTTATGAGGGTCACTGAGACAGTCTATTTCAAAAGGTAATGAAAAATAAAAAGTAAAATGTTTTCTGATACGAAAACAATGTTTACCCCACTTAACTTTACAGCGCAGCTGGGTCTATCTTTCAAGGTCAAGGTTCTTTATTGTCATTTGCATCACATGTGGTACATGAGGTGGAATGAAACTGTGTACTAAAGGTCCCGGTTACATCAAACAATAGCAAAGATCTAAAGTGTAAGAAGAAACAGTAAATAAGGATCTAAGACAAACTAAAATATATGCAAAACAAACGACAAATTGTACGCTAAAAGATCTAAGATATACATTGGTTACTAATAGTGCAATACACCGAACAACAGCAGCACAAACATGAGTCTTTGTGGGTGGATGAGTATGAATGAATGAACACAGCAACATGAAATTATCAGCAGCATGAGATAAGCAGAATGGATAATGGGTAGCACATATAAACAATCAAAGTTGCATTAAAGTGATTTTTTTTCTCACAGTTATAATCCTGATTGGGAATTCATACCATACCATACCATACCATACCATTTTATTTATAAAGCACTTTAAACAGGAACAAGTCCACACCAAAGTGCTGGACAAACAAACACGCAACAGGCAACACAGACAATGAAGTACAACACGAAAAACATAAAAACATTGCAGATCATAAATCAAACGATCCAATACAAATCAGCTGGCATTGAAAGCAATGGAGTAGTAGTGAGTTTTTAACCGGGATTTGAAAACCGAGAGGGAGGGGGCCTGTTTGATGAGCAGCGGTAACTCGTTCCAGAGTCTTGGGCCTGCTACAGAGAACGCCCTGTCACCCCTGCGCTTAAGGCGAGTTTCTGGAACTATTAAGAGTACCTGATCCTCTGACCTCAACTAACTGCTTCAGGGTAGAAGCTGTTCCCCAGTCTAGTGTTTCTACACATAATGCTCCTCAACCTCCTTCCTGAGGGGAGTGGGGCAAAAAGTGTGTGTGCAGGGTGAGTGGGGTCCTTCATGATGCAAATGGCCCTCTTCCTGCATCTAGAGGTGTAGATGTGTGTGATGGTGGGGAGACTGATTCCAAGACTTCTGTGCAGCCTTCACCACTCTCTGCAAAGCTTTTCTTTCTGTAGATGTGCAGCCTCCAAGTCGATGCTGGTGCACATGATGCTCTCCACCGGATACCTGTAGAAGGAGGTGAGGACTGAGCTTCCCAGACCAGCTCGTCTCAGCCGCCTGAGGAAGTAGAGTCTCTGATGACCTTTCTTGATCAGGCTGGTGGTGTTGTTGCCCCAGCTGAGGTTGCAATAGCCTATATGCCACGGGTAGTGGTGACGTACTTCCGTTAAAATGTGACCCGTAGGCTTCACTTCCGGTTCTGGTCGACAGCAGTTGTTTTTAGCGGTAGCTTCTAGAACTAGACCATGTAAAAGACACAAAAGATAAATTATCTGCGAGCTACTGGTACAACAAGAGAGATTTGTTGTGTGCCGTTGTGTCCAGTGAATAGCAGGTACAATAGAGCGCTTAGTTTTTTATATTTTAATGCCAGAGTTCGTGGCTAACCGAGTTAGCCTTAAAGCTAACACTCGGTTGTAGCTGGCGTTTTAAACCTCAGAATATTCAAGAGCCAGCATCAAACAGTGGTTAAAAATGAGCTGTACCTGCATTGTTCGAGTGTCCCTTCCACTTCCATGACCGGGGCTTTGGCAGAGAAGCAGAGAAGACAGCGAGGAGGAGGAGAACACAGCAGCTGCAGCTCAGTAAGAAACATGAATATGACTCGATTCCACACCCTGCACTTGTAGATTTAATGTTGGAGTCATGATGAGTGATTTAATAAAAGTTTGTAACTACATACTTTTAAAATAATATTCCGATTTTAACATATGTTTTCTAATTTGTAAATATGTTTGTAAACTCTTAGTAACTTCAGGGCTGTTACACCTCTGAAATATTCTCTGCTGTTTCCTTTAATATGAAACCAGAACTGTTTCACTTCAATTAAACTTTTATTTCCTGAGATGTAATTATTTATTTTAAAGCATAACTCTCATAAAGAGTTCTCCGTTTGGTTTTTTACTTGTAGGTAAATATGAACACTTGGTGGTTTTTTTTCCAGCTTTGCATCATCTGACCTCCTGATGTGTTCCTGCTGGTCCATGACTGCTCTGCCATTCATGGTCGGTGTTCACCAAGAACTGAGAGGAACTCCCCATCAAGTTCAACTTGTGTTTATTTGTCTTATACAGGTTAACACAGAGTTAACAGTACAATGAAGTGCTCAGGATGAGAAGAGCAGATTTGACTTGCTAAAAATCAAAGAACAAACTACTGTACGTATACTAAAAGCATGCACAGTGAAAAAGTAATTATAATATTCACAAAGTCCTGAAGAGAGACGGATATAACAATGCAGCAGGATGAATTTGAATTAACTACTCCCCATCAAGTTCAACTTGTGTTTATTTGTCTTATACAGGTTAACACAGAGTTAACAGTACAATGAAGTGCTCAGGATGAGAAGAGCAGATTTGACTTGCTAAAAATCAAAGAACAAACTACTGTACGTATACTAAAAGCATGCACAGTGAAAAAGTAATTATAATATTCACAAAGTCCTGAAGAGAGACGGATATAACAATGCAGCAGGATGAATTTGAATTAACTACTGCAAGTATTTCAAGCTAGTAATATAAGCTAACATGCACATAAAGTTTTAAATATATATATATATATATATATATATATAATATATACACATACAGTATATATAATAATATATATATTATATATTGTATATATATTATATATATATATATATATATATATATATATTTAAAACTTTATGTGCATATATATGTATGCACATAATCAACATTACACAGGTTGTGTGACAAGTTATTGCACAAGTACTGTAGTGACATTGAGATTTAATTATTAGTTATTACCAGTTGTTCAGTGTTATTTATTGATTATTTAACCACACCACCCCGTCAACTCATACCCTGCAGCCCGTTGAGTTCTTCCTGTTCTTAAATGACCTTGACCTTGGATCAAAGCAACGGGACCTTGCTGACCGGTACGGTGTCCATCAGTCCACGGTCAGACGGATTTTCACAGCAACTTTGTATTGACAGTACTTGGCTCTACCTGAAGAGCAGATACATAAAAATCTACCTGCAGACTTCAAGGACTACCCTGACACTACAGTCACACTACTTACTACTTGTAAGAAAATAAAATGTTCAAAACATTCTGACTTTTGTCTTCATTGATGTGTTATCACCCAAAAAAAATGTGTACTGTATTTTGGTTTAAGACAGGCTTAGAGTCGTTTTAGCCATTTTATTAAAAAGAAATTTGATGATAATGTTACATTACTGTACAAAACGTATGAGTCAAGCTAAATGAGGCACAATATTTAAACACTGTTTAAATTATATTATTATTATTACATCTTCTGACTAACTCCCAGCTTCCTCGACTGCTTTTGGAGATTTAAAAACATGTAATCAGTCAGATTACAGTGCCTCAGTGGAACAACTTGTTTGTTGTTGTTTGGATCCAATCTCAGCTCCTCACTGCTTCCCTCATGTTTGAGCTGTAGCGGTGGTGTCTTCCCACGTCTCACAAACATCTAGGATGGACCAGGGGTTCCCTCATCATCACCAACACCTGCCGTGTCCTGTGCAGTGAAAGAAAACATCTCTTATTAAGGCCTGCTACAAACAGTGATTTAACAGGTTTGACTTCAGCTCAACTTTTGTAAACAAACTTGAATTAAAATAACTTTTGTTTCTAAATCTGCTCTAAATCTCCTGCCTCCTTGTTTGAAACTAACATTTGTGTTAATAAGAAAACATTGTACAGACAAAACACGTTTACTCAACAGATTAGCAAGGCTAACTATGTTAGCTGTGTTAGCCTACGAGGTAGTTTGGTGAACTGAAAACAAATACCGACTTACCTTCATATTTATTTATGTAGTTGGACACAAAGCTTAAATCCTTTATCCTTCTTAATGTGGGCGCTTTAGAGAAGGTCTGAATTATTCTGTAGACATTATTAACAGTGACTGTCGGCAAGTCCTGCAGAGATCTCGTGAAGAACGCCATCGCTAACACCGTGTTGACTGCAAACCGGAAGTGCGTCTTACGGGTGAAGAATGCGGAAGTGATGGAACGGAAGTCCGTGGCATATAGCCTATTGCCTCCCTCAGAAGAGAGCAGCCAACACGGAAGGACTTTACATGATTAACACGGTAAAAACAATTATTTGTTTTTAAAATTACAGCAAAGATGTGTCTTAAGCTGAACTTTTTCTTAATAAATTCACGTAATGTAATGTAGCTATCCACAACCTTGCCCCTCCTTATCTATCTGACCTCCTACAAATCTCCATCCCATCACGCTCTCTCAGATCCTCCTCTTCGCTACATCTCCATGTACCCTCTGCCCGCCTCTCCACCATGGGGAGCAGGGCCTTCACCTGCTCTGCCCCTCACCTCTGGAACGCTCTACCGCCAGACCTTCGAAACACCACCTCCCTTTCTCTGTTCAAGACAGCCCTGAAAACACATCTCTTTAGACTAGCTTATCATTAACTTTACTAAATGTATTTTTATTATTTTGCATTTTATAATCTTTATGTATTTTATATTTCAATTTGTCACTGATAATGTTTGAACTGTATTGGTTTGTTAAGTGTCCTTGGGTGTCCTGAAAGGCGCTTTTAAATAAAATGATTATTATATTATTATTATTATTATATATATAT
>JBBPBX010075800.1:0-17265 GCA_038048925.1 Garcialebias charrua | reverse complement strand
ATAATAAAATACAGTATTTTTAATTGAATTGAAATTAATTGAACTGAATGTATTATCATGCTTGGCTCGGTGCCTGGTCAAGTGACTTTCCCCTCACTTTATCTCTGACTACGTTATCTCCTCATGTCCACAAAATATTGTTCTGTCACCTCCTTCTTGCAGCCAGTTTTTCAACTGTTCACATCTTTGCCACACTCACTTTCCTCTTTTTTCTGTCTGTTCTCTTTTATTGCATCTCTCATCTTTGACCCTTTCTCTTCACTGGGTCATTGATCTTTAAGCCTCTGACCCAGCTCTTTTGTTGCATTCCTCAGTGAAGAGAAAGGGTCAAAGATGAGAGATGCAATAAAAGAGAACAGACAGAAAAAAGAGGAAAGTGAGTGTGGCAAAGATGTGAACAGTTGAAAAACTGGCTGCAAGAAGGAGGTGACAGAACAATATTTTGTGGACATGAGGAGATAACGTAGTCAGAGATAAAGTGAGGGGAAAGTCACTTGACCAGGCACCGAGCCAAGCATGATAATACATTCAGTTCAATTAATTTCAATTCAATTAAAAATACTGTATTTTATTATCATCCTGGTTTTATTAAATAGTTATATATGCTGATGGCTGTGGGCAGAAATATCTCTTGTCTGTCTTACAGCAGATTTGAAGAAACTGGTCAAATAAGTTGATCTGCCTACTTGGACTTGGCAAGTTTTTCATTTTTCTCGGTCAGCAGGACCATGTGAATGTTGGGCAGAACGCCTCCCTGAGCGATAGGAACTCCTCCCAACATCTTGTTGAGCTCCTCATCATTGCAGACAGCCAGCTGCAGGTGCCGAGGGACAATCCCAATCCTTCAGTTGTCCCAAGCTGTGTTTCACGCCAGCTCCAGGATTTCGGCAGCCAGGCACTCGAGCACGGCCTCAAGATAGATGGGAATGCACCCATGGCACCTCTTTTTCAACTCATTTGGAATTTGGGGCTGCAGTTGAGGTATTACTTGGACTTTTCTGATGTTAATTAGCTCCTCCTGGATGTTTAAAAAAAAAAAAACATATTTGTCATGGTTACCCATCATAACAAATGTCCAAAAGTAAAAATATTTCAGTAAAAACCTTTCCAGCTACACAGCTTCTGATACCAGAGGCAGTACTCATCCAACAATTAATTTACATCCAGAAAAGAGGAAATAACATTTTCAAAAGCAACATCCCAGAATGTGCTACTCCAACATGCAGACACCTTAAGCAGCGCAATGTAGATATAAAGAATCTGTATTGTTTATAAATTGATTACTTTGATGACACTACAGTGTTTACAGAAAAATAAAATAGCAATCAGCCTTTTTAATGTAAATTTTAAATACCATCAGATTTTACTCTCTAACAGTATAATAAAACAAAAACAAATAAGCAAACTATATAAAGTGTCAAAATCCAGTATATAATAAAATGTAGGAAACAATCAGTGCTATATTATCAAATCAACATGGAGATAAGTTTATTGAGTTTTAATTCAGAGGAATAACCACATACCCAATTTAATCATAAAAGTGCAATTACATTTAAAAAAACAAAAATGTTTGTAGAACACTTATTTGGTGCAATTAAAACTAAAGAGGCCTAACAAAGCATAGAATATGCAAGTATTACATAAAACACACAAAACAGCAGTGAAAGCACTTGTATGGAAATTGTTTGATTTATTGCAGCACAAAAAGCAGAAATGTCAGTAAATAACACTAATTGGGTCTTTGTTTCTATAGCTCAACAAAGAGAAGAAAAACTATGAAAAGCCATGTATTGATTGTGAAGAACAAAACATTTTAATTTAGCTCCAAAATGGAGCAAACATCTGGTAACACTTCAGTTTAAACCATTTTTTTTATTTACATAATGTGCAAAACTGGCCCACAGAAACTGCAGCAACTCAATTTAAAGATGTGATAAACATTTTTACTTAAAAGAGTATCCGGTTTCTGATAATTGTTTTCTTAAACAAATAAAATTATTTAAAAATAGTGACTAGGCTACTACAGCAACAGCAATTAGAGAGACAGGTAGAAATGTACTTGGTGTGTCATCTAGACAGAGAATAGATGATAAGGAAACCTTGTGGTGGAATAGTGAACTGCAGGACGCTGTTCAAAGAAAGAGGTTAGCCAAGAAATGTGACAGTGAGAGGACTGAAGAGAGGAGACAGGAATATAAGGAGATGGGACATTGAACAAAGAGGGAAGTAGCTAAGGTAAAGCAGTGTCACAGTCTGTCCCCTAGCTGTCTGGTGTTTCTGTGTTTTCGACCTTTCTACTTTGTTGTGTTTATTTCATTCTGCCATTTATACTTTTGTTCTGTTCTTTGTGTGATTTCTGTTTCTTGTACTTTGTCATTGTTGTGCTCTGTCTCTGTCATTTCTCACTCACTCCTCGGTCTGCCTATCCAACCTTTAATCATTCACACCTGTCCCTTATCAGTTACCTGTCCAGCTGCACTCATTATCCACTCTACATCCACCTTCAAACCGTCCAGTCTGTTTTGCTCAGACAACACGGTCCTCCTCTGTTCCTGTCGTGAAACACTGTCCAAGGCTGTGCCTGTCCTGTTTTGCCTGATCTCAGTTGTAAGTTTTGCTGTCATGCCAACATTTTGCTTTTGTTGTTTGAAATTAATTATTTTCATTTTAAACTCCTGCCTCGATCACCTCCCTGCAAATGGGTTTAAAACACAAGGATAGTGTCAATCAGAGGATGTATGATGAGTTGTATGGGGGATTGGGCACTAAAGAGGGTGAGAAGGACTTGTACCGATTGGCAAGACAGAGGGATCAGGCTGGAAAGGATGTGCAGCAGGTTAGGCTTATAAAAGATATGAATGGTAATGTTCTAACAAGTGATTAGAGTGTGACAGGAAGCTGGAAGGAGCACTTTGAGGAGCTATTGAATGAAGATAATGAAAGAGGAAGAAGAGTAGAGGTCATAGAAACTGTAGACCAGGAAGTAGGTAAGATTAGTGAGGATGAAGTCCAGAAAGCTCTGAAAAGAATGAAGAAGGGGAAGTAAGTAGGACCTGATGACATACCAGTGGAGGTTTGGAAATGTCTTGGAGAGATGACAGTGAGGTTTTTGATTGAAATATTCAATGGTATATTTGATGGTGAGAAAATGTCTAAAGAATGGAGAAGATGTGTGCTGGTACCCATTTTTAAGAACAAGGGTGATGCACAGAGTTGTAGCAATTACAGAGAAATAAAGTTGATGAGCCACACGATGAAGATCTGAAAGTTATGCACCATAAATCATGTTCCCTGAAGGAAGGGAACGAGGTGCAACATACTTGCTATGGGAATTGCGCCCCCGCGCGATTACCTGAAGGAATACATTCACGCCTTTATGGCATGGGCGTCAGCGTCGCGCCAGAGGCCCCGCCCTCTGTGCATTTAAGCGACCGACGCCCGTCCATCTTTCTCAAAAATTGCACTTCACCGAGCTTTCAGCATTGAAAGGGCCAGATATGTTGCACCTCGTTCCCTTCCTTCAGGGAACATGAGTTATGGTGCATAACTTTCAGTTCCCTTTCAGTTTGGTCTCTCGGTGCAACATACTTGCTATGGGAACGTAATTCATTCACGCCCTTGAAATGCTCAGCAAAATGCATGTGAGAACCTCCGTCCTAAAATACGGGCATCTCCCAGCTGCTTACTACAAGGGATACAGAGAGCAGATGCCAAGAGGAAAAAAGCCAAATGTGAGAGACATCCACATGATGTCTCACATGGCCATGTATACAACACCAATTAGAGACAGCCTAAGCGTGCTCCAGTAGTGTGAATATTCATCAACTCCTGTTCCCCTTTGAGCATTCCAAGGGACAGGAGGAGCAATGTTTTCTTCTTCCTTTTTTTTTAACGGCCCGACTGACAAGTGGAGCCCATTCCGATGTTGGAGATCAGTGAAGGAAAGGGGAAACCTTTCCATTATACATCTCCTAGGCAAAAAACATAAACAACAAGGGATACCCTTGTAAATGTTATAACTGCTTGTGTCGGGACAAAACAACCAAAGCCTTAGGCTTTCAGCCGGTACCTTTCAAAGGCCAGGCTGAGAGTTGCCACAACCCCGTACGTGGTTGTAGAAGCTGTCCACATGCCTGAGTCAGTAGGTCCCTATGAGAAGGCAACTGCCATGGTGTCCCCGACAACATTGAGATCAACTCCGGGAACCACGGTTTGTGTGGCCACCAGGGGGGCTATTAGAATCAAGGAAAGAGCTTCCTGACGTACCCGTTCCAACGTCGCCCCGATCAGAGGGACAGGTGGAAAGGCATAGTAGAGCACCCCTGCTGGCCAATCATGTGCCAGAGCGTCTATCCCCAATGGAGCATCTGTCTCCTTCAAGGAGAAGTAGAGG
The DNA here is from genome assembly GCA_038048925.1 of Garcialebias charrua. NCBI lineage: Eukaryota > Metazoa > Chordata > Actinopteri > Cyprinodontiformes > Rivulidae > Garcialebias > Garcialebias charrua. The sequence goes on along the minus strand of JBBPBX010075800.1, from coordinate 12,872 downwards.
TCACAGTGTGAGCTAGCTCTGCAAGCGAACAGGTCCACAGAGGTTCTACTGAAACGTGACCATACCTGTTCCACGATTCGTGGGTTCAGGTTCCATTCCGACGCCACGAGAGGCCCTCTTGAAAGGGCATCTGCTCCATAATTCAAATCACCAGGGACATGAGTCGCCCTAAGTGACAGGATTCTTGGAGCACACCATGTGAGCATCCTCCGTGTCAGATCGAGGAGGGCCCGGGACCTTGTGCCTCCCTCTCTGTTGATGAAGGACACCGTTGTCTTGTTATCTGATTTTACCAGGATATGATGCCCAGCAACCAGACCTTTACTGAAGAAGTATTTCAATGATAGGAACACGGCCAGCAATTCCAGGAAGTTAATATGTAATTTGGCTTCCTGTTCGTTCCAAAGGCCACAGGTGTTCTGGTTTCTGCAGATCGCTTCCCATCCTGTTTTTGAGGCGTCCGTTGTGATAACTACACGGGACGACACCCTTCCCAGTGAGACCCCTTCCATGAAAACGGACCGATCTCTCCAATGTTCCAGGGCCTTTAGACACTCTGGGTCTATCTTAACCTTTCCTGCTTGGTTAGGCAGAGCGGGTTGTATTTGTTGGTTAAACCAAACCTGTATGGCCCGCATTTTCAATAATGCACGTGACACACAAGGAATGGCTGACGCCAAGAGACCTAACAGGCTTTAGCATGTTTTCACAGGGACCCGTTGGTCCAGCTTAAATTTTCCCAGGCAATGGCGAATGGAGGAAACTCTTTCCTTCGAGAGCCATGCTCTGTATTGGACAGTGTCGATCTCTACACCCAGAAATACGGTAACCTATGACGGAGTCAAATCGCTTCTCTGTAGGTTTATGACAAAACCGAGAGACTCCAGGTGAGAGATCACCTTAAGAGAGTGTGACAGCGCCAGCCTTCTGCTTCCAGCCAGAATTAGCAGGTCGTCCAGGTAATTCAAGACCCTGAGTCCTTGATTCCTAAGAGGGGTCAGGGTTGCATCCAGACATTTAGTAAATGTACGTGGAGCAGTCTTTAAACCGAAGGGTAAGGCTTTGAATTCATAAGCGTTACCTTCGAACGCAAAACGGAGGAACTTTCTGTGTCTCTTCCACAAGCCTATATGGAAGTAGGCGTCTTTCAAATCCACTGTACATGCGTAGTCTCCTGGTCTCACAGACTGGAGAAATTGCCGTCGTGTAAGCATCTTGAACTTGAAAGTTTTAATTCTTTTATTGAGAGTCCTGAGATCCAGAATCGGTCTCAAGGAACAGTCCTTTTTGGGCACCAGGAAGTACTTGCTGTAGTGGCCAGAGCGCAGTTTGCGTCCTGAGACCAAACTAATCACTCCCTTTTGCAACATCGTTGAAACTTCCTCCCTCAGCACGTGTGCGCGTGCAAGGTTGATCTTAGATTGCAGCACCCCTGAGAAACGGGGCGGTCTCTTTGAGAACTGCAACTTGAGCCCATGGCGTATTGTTGTCATGACCCAATCATTTGGTAGGCACGCTTCCCAAGCCTACGCATGCATGCTGAGCCTGGATGGCATGTTGAATTTGTTGCTCCTCGTGTTTCAGCGCCGAAGGGGTGAACTTTGACCCCTCTCGCGCTTTTTCGAGCAGGTTGCTCGGCCCAACAGAAGATATCGCGAGATTAGTCCGTCTCTGGTGGATCTCGTGTATCTTGCTGTGGCTCATAGTTTGACCATGCGGTCTGGATTTTATAAAAATGGGACTCGAGTCAAGAACCAGGGCAGTCTGTGCTTTGGTACTTTTATTTTTGTACATGTCTGAAACATTGTCTGATTTGTTTACATATACAGTAGGCGAGTCGTATTTGGTGTGCACACACATGTCACTAGCACCTCGTAGTTTTCTACGAGCAGAGACTGGGATCAGAAAGCTAGGTTCCCGTACCTCGTGGGCGGACGAACCTGTAAAATTATCAGTTCGTCCTGGTTCATCAGGTCCGGAACTGGTTTCTATAGGAAGAGGTCGAAGCAACACTCGAACGATACTGAGAAGCCTCACAGTCCCCAACGGGTCTCTTTCGTGGGAGACCATGCGTGTTTTCCATTGGTGGGGAGAATTTTTTCCTTGGCAAACCCTCGCGGAGGGCATCTGCTTGTTTGTGTCTCTGTTCCAGCCTTGCCTTGACACGTTCCAGGGCTCTCCCAAAGAGTCCCGTCAACTCGATCGGGTGCTGTAGGAAAGTGGACCTCTGGTTCTCCGGGAGGTCCGACAGTGTTAGCCAAAGATGGTGCTGGGAGACAACTATTTCTGCCATTGCTTTGCCTTGGTAAATAGCTACTGTCCCCATCATGCTGAGCACGAGGTCAGAGGCACGGCGGGCCTCCTCTATGGCCTCGGTTGCGGCTTGTTCGTCTTTTGTTACCTGGATATCCTGTAGTTTTTCTACCAGGTAGGCCTGTACCATGCTCGACGTATACATTGCGCGAGCCGCTAGGCCTTGGGCCTTGTAGCACTTCTCGAGTTGTTTCTCCGAAGCACGGCAGGCCCTGCTGGGTAGAGCTGGTTTCATCCCCGTGGCTGTGAGGGCCAGGTGAGCCGCCAGAGACTCCTCTATCGAGGGTCCGCTGGCAAGACCCAGAGCCTCCATTCCCACGACATCCAAGAGTCGGGACAATGGCAACATGATGGGAGCTTTGGGTTCTACCCAGGAGCGTTTGAGTTCCATGAGAAAGTCCAGAAAAATTGGCATTTTTTGCAACGTTGTCGGTTGCTTCGCGTAGAAGTAGCTTCCCGCCACCCTCGTAGCCTGTTGGCGAGGCGTAGGGTCTGGCCACGTGACTTGCAGGGCATCAGCGGCCCTATGGCACAGGTCGAACAGAGCAGGTACCAAGAAGTCCGGTTCCGGAAGGTTCTACGCCAGGTTCTGGGAGGAATGAACAGTTTCTCCCTTGTCACCGTATTTGGCGTCTGTGTCGGCCACTTCTGGCGTCGAGTCCTCGACGGCAAGTGAAGAGTCCGACGCATTGTCCTCCCCGACTCGGCCATTGCACTTGAGGTCCACGTTTTCAGGCTCCCGTTCTGGAGCAGGCAGGTTAGTGCGACGTGCGACCTTCATCGCCACAGTCCTTGCCATAGATTTGGCCAACGTGTCCGCGCAACGTTTCCTCACTGTGGCCGTCATTTGACGACAGTGGGACCAGGAGTCGGGGGATTCCAGTACTTTCCTCGCGTACAGGATCCCTAGGCAGACGGGACAGGCCTAGTGGATGTCCGTCGACGAGAGGGAGTAGCCGCATCCGCTGGGGCATGGGTGCGAGCGAGGACTCGTCGTCCTGGTTTTTTTCTTCTTTGTCCTCCGTTTTCCCTTCTCGGGAGCCATGTCCGGAGACGAGAAGAGTAGAAGTTGGTCCTAGATTCCTTTTGTTCGAAGCCGTCTTCTCTGTCGTCTTGCTTTCGCTAGTAGACTGCTAGAGATTAGCAGAAGGTTGTGACGCAGTTAGCGTCGTTGAGCGAAGCTACGGAAAAAGAAGAGAACTTCGAGGTAAGTAGAAAAATGCTGGACTAGCTTTCGCCAGCCCAGCAGTATGCAGGAAAATTTTCTCTGTACGCTCAGTGTAGGGGGCAAGCTCGCTTCAATCAAGCGACGCGACAACAGAGAAGTCCCGCGATGTTCAAGTGTTTCAGCGAGGTGAAGGGCAAAAAGAGAAAGATGGACGGGCGTTGGTCGCTTAAATGCATAGAGGACGGGGCCTCTGGCGCGACGCTGCCGTAAAGGCGTGATTGTATTCCTTCAGGTAGTCGCGCGGGGGCGCAATTCCCATAGCAAGTATGTTGCACCGAGAGACCAAACTGAAAGGGAACTGAAAGTTATGCACCATAACTCATGTTCCCTGAAGGAAGGGAACGAGGTGCAACACTATTGCTATGGGAAAGTGTGCCCCCGCGCAGTTACCTGAAGGAATACAATCATGCCTTAACGGCAACGGTCGTCAGCATCACCCCAGAGACCCCGCTCTCTGGGTGTTTAAGATGTGGACGCCCATCCTACTTTCTCCAAAATGCACTTCACCGAGCTTCAGCATTGAAAGGGCCAACTGTGTTGCACCTTGCTGTGTTGTTTTTGACAGCCATTTTGATATCAGTTTTAGTCATAGTCTTTTAGACTAAAATACTTCTTAGTTTTAGTCTGTTTTAGTCATTTCTATATTTAATGGTTTTAGTTCAGTTTAAATCGACAAAAACTTAAAAAATTTAAGTCTAGTTTTAGTCTTTAAAAAAAAAAGAAAACATATTAGTCAGCTAAAAAAAGTTAATTTTGGGTTTAGTTCCTCTTTAAAGTATGTTGAACAAACAGGCAACACATAGGCAACATACAAAATGAAGGTAAAAAACAGAATATAGACATAAAAACGTCGCAGATAATAAATATAACGACCAACCTGTGTTGGTAAATGGCTGTTTGAACCATCTTTCTATACATACATTGTTCAAAGATTAGAGGAAATTTGACTTCCATCTAATTTCTGTGCAAAACGTTAGGTCTGAAATTGTTAAGTGTTTTTGAAATGTTATAAACACTATAGATAACCAATTAAAACATAACACACTGCTGCCTGCATCGCTTCACACGTCCTCCACAGAACGACAGAAATATCTGCACTTAGTGAAAAAAGAGAGCCCCCCATTTAAATGAGATTGGGTCACGTCAAAGAGGATTACATCTGTGGGTGGATCAGGCCTCAGTGGACAGCATTTGTCACAATATTATTTTCACTTTTGCAGGCATGACAGCCGATAAAAAAAGTTCAAGTCCACAATATTTGGGTTGTCAAGGCCAAAAAGAAAATGACACTGGGTAAAAAAAATAATGAATAAATGAAAAAGAAGGGAATTGTATCTGTATTATAGTTCAGAAAGTCTATTTTTTTTTTTTTTGCTCGTTATTCTATTGCACAATTCATAATCAAAATCAAAATAATAATAAATGGAGCACTGAGTTTGTCACTGAAGATTATAGAATTTATCTGACAATACTTTATGCAGTTATTATAAATCAAGTCAGCTGTTTTGTCGACCAGTCATCATCTCGAAGGGAGAGATAGTTTTTATTTTAATCACGATGGTTACTGAACAACACGATAAAAATCCACTTTTTGGATGAGTTTTGTACCTGGATGTGACAAACGCTGAAATAACTTCATTTATTTACTCTCTGAAGAAAAAGAACGGCTTTTTCTCCGGTTAGTGTACGTGTGTAAGGAGTCACGGCTGAGTTCTTAACTCAAGTAGTCATGGGAGTTGTAGTTCTTTCCCTCTGACCTATCACAGTGTGTCTACACAGCCCCGACAACCAATCACAGAACTTGTAGTCGTCATGGGAGTTGTAGTTCTTTCCCTCTGACCTATCACAGTGTGTCTCTACAGCCCCGACAACCAATCACAATACATAAACAAACGCCACGGCCATTTTGAACAGAAAGTAGCTATCAGTTAGCAAAAGTTTCCGGACTTTTCAACACATAAAAACGCTTATAAACAGAGCAGTAAAATTCTGAAATATAGCAAATCACATTCTACAGTTACACTAAGCTCAACGCTCAGCAACACAGCGATTCAACTGTCGAAAACAACGACGGACTCTCTCGGAACCGTCTCGAACCGTTCGGTCCACACTAGATCCTGGACACACCAAACCACTGAGCAGAAAAAGTTTCTGACAGCATATGCTTGTTTACCCGCTTCAAATGCAATAACTACACAATAGCACTTCCTCGCAGTTGTTATAAATGAGCTTATTAGGCAAAAAGTTGACGCGGAGGTCAAACGTGAATGCGCTATTCTGTGACAAGTCAGCAGCAGTGAGTCCAAACAAACAGAACCAGAACCTGACCCACACACACAGCAGCGACAATTCTATAACCAAACAGCTTCAAACAAGGACAGGATTTATTAAAAAAAATACATACATTCGGTTCTTCTCTCACAGTTGGGTTAAATACTAAGTCCATAAATCTTTTCTGGGCTGGCGGCCGGCCGGCCACCGACCGAGCTCCTTTGTGCAACATGCTGCTGCAGGATCTTCCATGGTCCAGTTTGAAAAGGAAGTCACAGGTGAGCGCGCAGCGCGTGGCCATGCTGAATAAACACTGCGGTGGTGGGCGTGACCAAACAGCTGACTTTCCGACACAGAATATAATTATGGGCACTTGGGCAGAAATATAAATTATTGATTGAACGAAACATTTTCGTTCAGTCTCGTCTCGTCTAACGAAAACTCACACACATTTTGTCACGTTTTAATCATTAAAGAGCAATGATTATTTAGTTACCGTTTCATTATTGTCATGAAAAAAGGGGGCGTTGACGAAAAATTTACGTCAGCGTTACGTCAACGAAAACAACACTGGCACCTTGTTCCCTTCCTTCAGGGAACATGAGTTTTGGTGCATAACTTTCAGTTCCCTTATCAGTCAGTCACTCGGTGCAACACTATTGCTATGGGAACATAATTCATTCACGTCCTTGAAATGCTCAGTAAAATGCATGCTTGTGTGAACATCTGCCTTTATACATTAGGCATCACTTGGCTGCTCTCTACTGTGTATTAGAGAGGACAGCCTGAGTGATGTCATACGCAGTAATGTCCAAACTGTAATGTTTTGCAAACGTGTTCGTTGAGCTCCAGTTCGCAGCCGCACAGATGTCTGCAACTGGCACACCCTTGAACAATGACCACGAGGTGGCCAAGCCTCGAGTAGAATGGGCACGTACCCCAGAGGGCACCTGTTGACCTTTGCTACTGTACGCCCTCTTAATGGCCTCAGTCACCCAGTGTGAGAGGCGTTGCTTTGACAGGGCCCTGCCAGTAGCTGGGGCTGCAAAACACACAAACAGTTACCCTGATGCATGCTCAATAATCCAGGTAGAAAAATCCAAAAAAGCTAAGTCTGGTCCTCTGGACATTCAAAAAACAAAACAAAACAAAGCAAAAAAAAAGCTGTAGAAACGTTTCGTCTTTCGTCCGAAAAACAGTTAGTTTGTTTTCTTCCAATCAGCTGTTTTCTCAATGTAGGCACTTAAGGCCCTAACAGGGCAGAGTGCCCTCAGTTTTTTCTGTTCCTGAGTGAGGACAGGAGCAGGAGGAAATGAAGAGAGTTCAAACTTCTGGGATTCAGAGTCAGGATTTCTGTAGCATTTCTCGAGCTGAGTAGCTGAGGCTCGACAGGCTTTACTGGGCAGAGTCGTTTTTTTTTCCAGAAGACCTGGGGGCCAAATGAGATACAAGCGTGTCCTCCATTTGTGGCATATTGGCTATTCCTGCTGCTTCCATTCCAACCACGTCTAGGAACTGTGAGAGCGGGAGCAGCATAGGAGCCTTGGGCTCAGGCCAGGTGCGAGTCAGCTCTGTGAGGAAATCCGGGAAGATGGGCATCCTGTGCCTCGTTGAAGATTGCTGCTTTGCGTAAAAGTAATTTCTTGCCAACCTGGTGACTTGTTGACGGGATGGAGGTTTGGGCCACGGGATCTGTAGCGCGTCCGTCGCTCTGCGGCACAAGTCGAACAGAGCGGGGATCAAAATGTCAGTCTCCGGGAGCACAGGCGCCGGGATGTGAGAGAGGTCTCCCTCCTCCCCGTTGTACTCGTTGTCAGCTTCGTCACCAGAAAATTCATCTGAGGCTGTTAGCGAGATCTCATCTGCGTTCATCATGCCTCGAGTGTCAAAGTCGGCTGTCGAGTCCCCGATGGGAGCCGCCACATCTGGGTTGTCACCCCCCTCAACTCGAGTACTGTCCTCCAAAACCATGCTCTCGAGCTCCGGCGTGGGAGTGAGAGTCTCAGTGAGGTCCGGGTCTGTTGGCGCCGCAGCTGCGCCCATGGCTTTGGCCACGAAGTCCACCCGGTGCCTCCTCACCGCCTCCAGCATCTGGCTGCATTGTGGCTAGGAGTCGGACGCGTCCAGCGCCATTTTCGCGTGCAGCATCCCCAGGCAGACAGGACAGGCCTCGTGGGTGTCTGTCGCCGAGAGGGAAAAACTGCAGCCGTTGGGGCAGGCGCGCAAGGTTGGACTCGCCGTCCTGCTAGCCTTTTTCGGAAATCTCGGCTTTCGCTTTCCTTTCTCTGGAGCCATGTCCGAGAAAAAACAAGCAAGTCTTTCCAAAATACTTTTTCGAGACATCTCCTCCTTCGCGTTGCTTTCGCTGGCTAGCTTGCTACGGCTTAGCAGGGTAGTAATGTGACGTAGTTAGCGCCATCGAGCGAAGCAGTCTGCGGAGAGAAGAGAAGAAAAACTTCGGGGTTAAGGAAAAATGTGCCGGACTAGCTTTTGCCAGCCCAGCAGAACGCAGGAAATTTTCTCTGTACGCTCAGCATAGGGAGCGAGCTCACCTCTGGTCGAGCAATGAATAACAGAGAAGTCCCACAAAGAGAAGAGAAGTTCAGGTTTAAGAGAGGTGAAGGGCAAAAAGAGGAAGTAGGATGGGCGTCTGCATCTTAAGTACCCAGAGGGCAGGGTCTCTGGGGTGATGCTGACGCCCCCTGCCATTAAGGCGTGATTGTATTCCTTCAGGTAATCGCACGGGGCGCAATTTACCATAGCAATAGTGTTGCACCGAGCGACTGACTGATAAGGGAACTGGGAGAGAGTTGTAGAAGCAAGACTTAGAAGAGAGGTGACTATATGTGAGCATCAGTACAGTTTCATGCCAAGAAAGAGCACCACAGATGCCATATTTGCTTTGAGAATGCTGATGGAGAAGTAAAGAGAGGGTCAGAAAGAACTCCATTGTGTCTTTGTGGATTTAGAAAAAGCCTATGACAGGGTGCTAAGGGAGGAGGTGTGGTATTGCATGAGGAAATCTGGAAAGGCAGAAAAGTATGTTAGACAGGTACTGGACATGTATGAGGACAGCAGGACAGTGGTGAGATGTGCTGTAGGAGTGACAGATAGCTTCAAGGTGGAGGTTGGATTGCATCAAGGATCGGCTCTGAGCCCCTTCTTGTTTGCTCTGGTGATGGACCGACTAACAGATGAGGTCAGGCAGGAATCCCCATGGACTATGATGTTTGCAGATGAAATTGTGATCTGTGGTGAGAACAGGGAAAAGTGGAAGATAACTTAGAGAGGTGGAGGTATGCACTTGAAAGAAAAGGAATGAAAGTCAGCCGTAGTACAAAGTAAGACAGAGTGCCTGTGTGAATGAGAGGGAGGCCGCTGGGACAGTGAGGCTACAAGGATCACAGGTCACAGAGGTGCAGGACTTCAAGTACTTGGGATTCACTATCCAGGAAAATGGGGACTGTGGGAAATAAATGAAAAAGAGAGTCCAGGCAGGATGGAGTGTATGGAGAAAAGTTTCAGGAGTGATTTGTGACAAAAAGGTGTCAGCAAAGGTCAAAGGAAATGTTTATAAGACAGTGGTAAGACCAGCTTTATTGTATGGTCTGGACTGGAGACAGTGGCTTTGACAAAAAGACAGGAGAAAGAACTGGAAGTAGCAGAAATGAAGATGCTGAGGTTCTCCTTAGGAGTGGCATGGATGGATAATATTAGGAATGAGATCATAAGCGGTACAGCACAGGTTGAACAACTGGGAGATAAAGTTAGGGAGGCCAGACTGAGATGGTTTGGACATGTCCAGAGGAGGGACAGTGGTTTGGACGTGTCCAGAGGAGGGGCAGTGGGTATTCTGGTAGAAGGATGTTAGAAATGCAGCTGCCAGTAAAAAGGCAAAGAGGAAGGCCAAAGAGGAGATTTATGTATGCAGTTAGAGAGGACATGAAGGTAGTTGGAGTGAGGACAGTGGATGCAGAGGACAGAGTGAGTGGAGGAGGATGACTCACTGCGGTGACCCCTGAAGAGGTAAAAGCCGAAAGAAGAAGAAGAAGAAGAATAAGAAAAAGGCAATGCGAATTATTTTTGCTATAATGATTGTAGAAAAACCTCAATTTTACAGTTAAAGCCCAAAAAATAATGTCCACCTTAAAGTCCATCACATAAAAAACTGGACTTTGAGGAATGATATAAATTGAGGGTTTCTGTATCTTAGAAGTGGAAAGACTGAGAACTCCAACGTAAGAAATCAAATGCAGGAACTTCTGTCCCTCAGGGTCTAGAACTTGGACTAAGTGGACAACTGCAGCTGGACAGAGTAGAGTGCGATATGACAGAATGAAATATTCAGGATTTGAAGTGTCTGTTCATGCCAGATGGTATTTGTAAAGCTACCTTAAGACGATGATGGTCAGATGGAGAAGACTAAGCATCTGCAGATCAGAGGAGTTTGTTCAAGATCCTGATGAGAACAGTCTCTCAAAGAGATCATGTTGGACATGTGGCGTTGGATTTATGCTGCAGCCTTTTTTTTTTTTACAATACTCATTCAACATTTGATAATATTCAAAAAGGTAGATGTGACCAAGCATTTTGAACTGTGTTGACACTATTTGTTAAATATGAAGGATTTGTAATCAATCAGCTGTTGAGAAGGACAAAATAAACTGTTGCCAAATAAATCAATGACATGGTGGCAATGTATCAGGGTTCAGGGTGTTTTCATGCTCAAGAACATGGAAACAACCAGGTACAGACACTGAGGTAAAATAGAGTTGTGGTACTACAGTCATCTGAGCAGCATGATTTTCTAGCATTCATTCAACCTTTATTTATACAAGCTAGCCTCGTTGAGTCACGGGGACTCATTTACAAGAGGGACCTGTCTCACTCACACCAAACAACCATCCACTCTCACACTCACACCTAGGGTCAATTTAGAGTCACCAATCAGCCTAACAAGCATGTTTTTTGGTCTGTGGGAGGAAACCGGAGTACCCGGAGGAAACCCACGCATGCACGGGGAGAACATGCAAACTCCACCCAGAAAGGCCCCGGACCGGGATTTGAACCGGCAACCTTCTCGCTGAGAGGCAGCAGCTCTACCAGTTGTGCCACTGTGCTGCCTTGTAGCATGTAGCCTCTGACATTAGAGTTGTGTCCAGGCATGATGTGATCATTGGGCTGCTGACGTATAGAGCATAGTGATGGTGCCAGAGAGAGTCTGAAGGACAGTTGTGAGACCAGCTAAGTTGTATGGTCTGGAGACATTGGCACTGACAAAAATACAGGAGAAAGAACTGGAAGCTGGCATAGATGAAGGTTGAGATTCTCCTTAGGAGTGACAAGGATAGATACGATTAAGAATTGTAAAGTAAAATCATACACTCTCAGGTATTAAACTCATGTACTGTATTAAACTTTTCACCTCATGTTAAGAATCATGCACTCCAAATGACTTTGTGCATCTTGTGACCATCTTGATCTGCTGACTCTGTGCATCTTGTGACCATCTGTGTGAAACCAACTGTTTGTTCCTCATTTTAATGTCATGTTCCTCATTTTATCTGCTGACTAAAATGTGACCTTCTCGTGTTAGTCTAAAAACACTGTTGCATTATAAGAAAGTGCTGAATGCTCATTTTCCATTTGCTGAATGCTCATTTTCCATGTGTTATCAGAAGTTTCCACCTTGTGACAGATAAGCACCTCCTCGTTCCACCCATTGTACCACCCTGTTCCTCCCTCAACCCCTCCCCAAATTAGCTCCTCCTATGCGAGGGTTTTTATCCATGCTGTGTTACTCTCTGAGCTCAGAGCAGAGCCAGACAGCTTCAGTGCCTGTATTATTTCTGTTCTCAATCTTGCAAGATTCATTAAATCTTTTAAACTTGAACTTCGTTTGGACAGCCTTGCCTCGTTATCCAGTTTATTTCACAATCTGGCGTCACGAACAGGATATTGCGTTTGACTGGACCGCCGCTGGAGACGACCGGACGGGACCCCGGGACCGTGGGTCCGTAGGACCTGCTCCTCTTTCCTCGAGTAGACTTCAGAGACGAGAGGACGTTTCGGTCCTCACAGCGGGAGAGCCAGCATCGACAATATTCAACGAACCAACGAGAAGGCTGGGAGGTAAAGTAAAAATCTCTTTTCAAGTTTGAAAGATTTAAGCCGGAGTAAAACTGAGACGAGACGCGTTCAAGGACCGTAGGAAATTTGAGCGCGAGAGCACGAAAATCGCTGTGAGCGTTTATTTTTAAACGCAAGAACACGTAAATCGTTGTGAGCGCGAGAACACGTAAAGCGTTGTGAGCGTTTATTTTTAAGAACGCAAGAACACGTTAAAATTGTGAGCACTCGATAGTGCAAGAACAATTTGCGCGTTAAACTCTTAACGCAGGAAGGTCCGTCTGAAAACCAAGCACGTAGGTAATTCAAATGTAGAAATACGTTAATAAATTACCGCCAATCGTGCCGCACGTAGGTTGTTATGAGGTAGAAATACCTTAAAGACTGCCGCAAATCGTGCTACAGCAGAAGTAAATTTGGGGAGCGCTCGATAAAAAGGAAAAATAAAAAGCAAAAAATAACAAATAAAAATAGATAAACCTGTGTAGTTACACTCGTTTTGAAATAAAATAAAATAATTAGGCGAATAACTTGTTTTAAACAATAAATAAATTCATCCAAAAATAAATAGGTATACAACTTGGTTTTAAACAATAACCAAATTCATTCAAAAAATAAAATAGGCAAATAACCTGTTTTTAAAACAGGAAAAACTAACTGAAATATTAAATAAATACGGATAACAAATAGAATTAAATAGATATAGTAAAAAAGTAAATAAAACAGACATTTAAATCAAATAAAGAAATAATAATAAAAAATAAAAATAAAAAATAAAATAAAATGGGAACAAAAAACAGCAAAAGCGAAGCTTATATACCATGCGGGCCTGAAATTGACCGAATGAGAAGACTTCATGGTGATTTGTGTCTAAGTTTTGTGCCACAGTGGCATTGTAAATTCAATTTTCCAAGAAATGGATCGTTTGATC
>JBBPBX010075799.1:0-17266 GCA_038048925.1 Garcialebias charrua | reverse complement strand
CATACACACACAAACTTTAATGTCCAACCCGAAGTCTTCTAAATTCAGTCCTGCGTGTTGTTTTGCTCCAGTCTCTATTACCGCTGCCTTCAGGCGCTTCACTTCTCTGTTGTCCAGGTAAGGACAATCCATCCATTTAGTTTAGATCATAAACTGTACTGTCTTTTTGACCTTTTGATCGCTGTTATTTTGACTAATTTTGAAACGTGCAATGTGAATAACATACATCAAATATTTCACTCGTAGTTTTTTCTTTTTTTTTACTGTAACCTTTTTTATTTATCATCTTTGAAATGTATGCAGAAGTTCTGACACATAGGCAGTTGTGCGCGCTCTGCAGAGCTGTCTGGAGACGCCCCTGTGCGTAAAATTGCACTGTCTGCAGGGCGCACAGCTGAACGAGGTGACGCTGACACCCCACCCACGTCAACGTCAACAATTCCAGTAAATACAACGAGTGGTCAGTGCTACATTTGTGCTGCTTTGGTTTCTGAGACGCAGCTGAAGGTGAATGAAGACGCTTCATCCCCGCAGGACATGCGCTCAGCGTCTCTTCTGGCAGGAGCGTGTGCGTGAGCTTGTGCGCCTGCTGCAGCAGTAACATCCACTCCACAGACATGGACAACATCTCCTGTTGTTGTGTTTTTAATAAATAATCAAAATATAAATGTGCGATGACTTTGGACTTTTAAGAGCTGCTGGATTCGAGTGAACAGTTGTCGGAACGCACACGGGGAAAATCAGAGAGTCAGAGAATCTTTATTGTCATTTGCACCGCATGTGGTACATGTGATGAAATGAGATTATGTACACGGGGTCCCAGTTACATCCAACAACAAAATGCAAGAGAAAAACAGTAATAACATCTAGAATTAACTAAGAAAAACATCAACTAGTAATACACTAAGCACTAATGTAATAGAAAAACAAAATCATTACAAACAGACAGCAGCACGAACATGAGTCTATATGAGCAAATGGTCACATATGAACACAGCAACAAGAAAACAGATCAGCAAATGAGGGAGTTACCGGATCTTGTTCTTGATCCGGCTCAAATTAACCACTGGATGTATTACTAAGTCCTTAAAGGGGACCACAGATGCAAAATTCACTTTTTAATGTTTTTTTTACTCAACTTTGGGTATTTACTTCATAAAAAAACAGTCCTTGTGCCAAAAAAATGCACCCAGTGGTTTATTTACTTTAAGTAGATTTATTTATCTGTGATAAAAACGGTTCGTTTTTGAAATAAACTGGAAGTCAATCGCGCTTGTGACGTCACAGGCGCGAGGACAACCCACCCCAACCTGAGTCCAGCCCCTCACCTAGCAACCCCTGGTTAGGCTCAACCCACTTCTGTATTAAACACATGACTGTTGTTTTTCATGATTTCATCTCATCTTTTGTTTATATGTTCTTAATTTCATGTGTACAGCACTTTGTTGCAGCTGTGGTTTTTTAAAATGGCTTTATAAATAAAGTATAATTGTTATTTTTATGTTTTAGTTCAATTTTTAGTGTATTTGCGATCGCTCCCAACGCGCAGCCGGCAAAAATTAAACGAGCGGACTCCCGGCATAGGGACCGGCGGCAACGGGACACTGCTTCTGGCGGATGGAGCGGAGCTTCAATTGTACAGCCTCGTTGCAGCCTCGCAGCAGCGAGGACCTTCTCCTTACGGATTAATTTACGGGAGACACTTGGTGAACTTTGTGTTGTCTTGACTGGAACAGCGATAACTCCCAAAATCTCCGCGTGCAACGAGCGGAGCTGGCGAACACCGGAAGAGGAACAAGCTAACATTAGCTTCGGATTCGGCAGGTCTCATGCTAAAAGGAGCAGCAAATTGCGGCGCGCTCAGACGGGTTTCGGTAAGTTATCTTAAGCTAGCACTAACAGTAAGTCAAATGAGTAATAAAAAAAGAGCTAATTTTAAAACAACAACACATTACAGATACTGGCTGTTACAGAGGGCGTAAACAGATCGTTGAAGGGCGTGGACTTCAGAACTTCTATCAGAAACCGTTCGTTCAAAACGAAAGTTAAAAATTGCAGAATTAAAAAGGGTATAATTGATTATCTAAGAATTATTTTGTGCATTAAATTGAAGGAATAGGGTCTAGATAGCACAAAGAAATAACATAAAATTTTAAAAAATGCATCTGAGGTCCCCTTTAAGCTCTATGCCATAAGTCAGAACCAGACCAAGTGTGTGATGATGAGAATGAGTAGATGTTTGGATGTTTTGGGTAAAACCAGTTGATGCTATTAAAATTTTAAAGGCATTGCTTAAGCTATCACTTTCACCATCTACATGAATATTGAAATCACCAATTATTATGATGGTATTAGTATTCAATAATAAGTCAGATAAAAAAATTAGAGAATTCAGACAAAAACTGAGCATAGTGGTGGATGATCTGTAACAACTAGTGAGAGTGGCCGTTCAGTTTTCCATTTACAATGGGATAGACTTAGAGACAGTGACTCAAATGTATTCTAATAATTGGTTTAGTATTAGTTATTAGTCTTGACTGAACAATAGAAGCTACTCCTCCACCTCGACCAGTTGTTCTAGGAACATGAACATTTTAATAATTAACAGGAGTGGATTCATTTATACTAACAAAATCCTCCTGTTGTAGCAGGTTTCTGTCAGACAGAATAAATCAATATGATGATCAGTTATCAGGTCATTGACTAACAGTAATTTTTATTTTTGGTTTATTTGATTTGAGCTGTGGGCGAGTTGGCGTTGTTTCAATGGGGTTTTGGGTGAGAAAAGAGGAGAAGCATAGATCCTTCTTGTGCTTTTGGTTTCTGACGGTCATCACCTCAGTGGCTTGTCTTCTCTCTGCAGGTATGGGGACATGGTTCCCAACACCATTGCAGGGAAGATCTTCGGTTCCATCTGCTCCCTGAGTGGCGTGCTGGTCATCGCCCTGCCGGTACCGGTCATCGTGTCCAACTTCAGCCGAATCTACCACCAGAACCAGAGAGCGGACAAGATGAGAGCCCAGCAGGTCCAGTTCTTTCAGTTTCAGAAACAAACACTAACAGAATTATTTCATGTCTTTACTGGAAGATCAAAACTGAGTGGGTTCACATTTTGTGGGTTAGAGGTCAGGAACAAGTGTAGTTCCTATAGTCAAAGTGTGGTTTCTATAGTCAAAGTGTAGTTTCTATAGTCAAAGTGTGGTTTCTATAGTCAAAGTGTAGTTCCTATAGTCAAAGTGTGGTTTCTATAGTCAAAGTGTAGTTTCTATAGTCAAAGTGTGGTTTCTATAGTCAAAGTGTAGTTCCTATAGTCAAAGTGTGGTTTCTATAGTCAAAGTGTAGTTCTATAGTCAAAGTGTGGTTTCTATAGTCAAAGTGTGGTTTCTATAGTCAAAGTGTAGTTCCTATAGTCAAAGTGTGGTTTCTATAGTCAAAGTGTAGTTCCTATAGTCAAAGTGTGGTTTCTATAGTCAAAGTGTAGTTCCTATAGTCAAAGTGTGGTTTCTATAGTCAAAGTGTAGTTCCTATAGTCAAAGTGTGGTTTCTATAGTCAAAGTGTAGTTCCTATAGTCAAAGTGTGGTTTCTATAGTCAAAGTGTAGTTCCTATAGTCAAAGTGTGGTTTCTATAGTCAAAGTGTAGTTCCTATAGTCAAAGTGTGGTTTCTATAGTCAAAGTGTGGTTTCTATAGTCAAAGTGTAGTTTCTATAGTCAAAGTGTAGTTCCTATAGTCAAAGTGTGGTTTCTATAGTCAAAGTGTAGTTCCTATAGTCAAAGTGTAGTTTCTATAGTCAAAGTGTAGTTCCTATAGTCAAAGTGTGGTTTCTATAGTCAAAGTGTAGTTCCTATAGTCAAAGTGTAGTTCCTATAGTCAAAGTGTAGTTTTTATAGTCAAAGTTTGGTTTCTATAGTCCAAGTACAGTTTCTATAGTCAAAGTGTAGTTCCTATAGTCAAAGTGTGGTTTCTATAGTCAAAGTGTAGTTCCTATAGTCAAAGTGTAGTTCCTATAGTCAAAGTGTGGTTTCTATAGTCAAAGTGTAGTTCCTATAGTCAAAGTGTGGTTTCTATAGTCAAAGTGTAGTTTCTATAGTCAAAGTGTGGTTTCTATAGTCAAAGTGTAGTTCCTATAGTCAAAGTGTAGTTCCTATAGTCAAAGTGTAGTTCCTATAGTCAAAGTGTGGTTTCTATAGTCAAAGTGTAGTTCCTATAGTCAAAGTGTAGTTCCTATAGTCAAAGTGTGGTTTCTATAGTCAAAGTGTGGTTTCTATAGTCAAAGTGGTTTCTATAGTCAAAGTGTAGTTCCTATAGTCAAAGTGTGGTTTCTATAGTCAAAGTGTAG
Organism: Garcialebias charrua; assembly: GCA_038048925.1. Lineage (NCBI taxonomy): Eukaryota > Metazoa > Chordata > Actinopteri > Cyprinodontiformes > Rivulidae > Garcialebias > Garcialebias charrua. The sequence continues at coordinate 12,927 of JBBPBX010075799.1, read as the reverse complement.
TTCCTATAGTCAAAGTGTAGTTCCTATAGTCAAAGTGTGGTTTCTATAGTCAAAGTGTAGTTCCTATAGTCAAAGTGTGGTTTCTATAGTCAAAGTGTAGTTCCTATAGTCAAAGTGTGGTTTCTATAGTCAAAGTGTAGTTCCTATAGTCAAAGTGTAGTTCCTATAGTCAAAGTGTAGTTCCTATAGTCAAAGTGTGGTTTCTATAGTCAAAGTGTAGTTCCTATAGTCAAAGTGTAGTTCCTATAGTCAAAGTGTGGTTTCTATAGTCAAAGTGTAGTTCCTATAGTCAAAGTGTGGTTTCTATAGTCAAAGTGTAGTTCTTATAGTCAAAGTGTGGTTTCTATAGTCAAAGTGTAGTTCCTATAGTCAAAGTGTGGTTCCTATAGTCAAAGTGTGGTTTCTATAGTCAAAGTGTAGTTCCTATAGTCAAAGTGTGGTTTCTATAGTCAAAGTGTAGTTCCTATAGTCAAAGTGTGGTTTCTATAGTCAAAGTGTAGTTCCTATAGTCAAAGTGTGGTTTCTATAGTCAAAGTGTAGTTCCTATAGTCAAAGTGTGGTTTCTATAGTCAAAGTGTAGTTCCTATAGTCAAAGTGTGGTTTCTATAGTCAAAGTGTGGTTTCTATAGTCAAAGTGTAGTTCCTATAGTCAAAGTGTGGTTTCTATAGTCAAAGTGTAGTTCCTATAGTCAAAGTGTGGTTTCTATAGTCAAAGTGTAGTTCCTATAGTCAAAGTGTGGTTTCTATAGTCAAAGTGTAGTTCCTATAGTCAAAGTGTGGTTTCTATAGTCAAAGTGTAGTTCCTATAGTCAAAGTGTAGTTCCTATAGTCAAAGTGTGGTTTCTATAGTCAAAGTGTAGTTTCTATAGTCAAAGTGTCATTCCTATAGTCAAAGTGTGGTTTCTATAGTCAAAGTGTAGTTTCTATAGTCAAAGTGTAGTTTCTATAGTCAAAGTGTAGTTCCTATAGTCAAAGTGTGGTTTCTATAGTCAAAGTGTAGTTCCTATAGTCAAAGTGTGGTTTCTATGGTCCGGGTGTAGTTTCTGTAGTTTAGGTGTACAGTAGTTTCAAATCAAATCAAATGTATTTATAAAACACATTTAAAAACAGCTGTTGTTGATCAAAGTTCTGCACATAATGCAAGAGTGAGAAGACAAAAAAAGACAGGAGACAATAAAACATATAATAATATAAGAAAAAAACATGTAATCTGAGATGAAAACATAAAATAAAACCAGTAAAAGAGGCAATAAATAAATGAACGCTCACGCTGTATTAACAGAGAGTACAAATGTTGGACACTAAAAACACGGAGTTGAAGAGGCAGCTGGTTCCACAGTTCAGCAGCTGCATGTGAAGACGTCGTCCTCTCTGTGGACCAGCCTGGACTTCAGAACAACCTAAAGCAAATGATCATCAGATCAGAAGGGCAGCACAACTGGTAGAGCTGCTGCCTCTCAGCGAGCAGGTCCCCGGTTCAAATCCCACTCCGGGGGCCTTTCTGGGTGGAGTTTGCATGTTCTCTCCGTGCATGCGTGGGTTTTCTCCGGGTGCTCCGGTTTCCTCCCACAGTCCAAAAACATGCATGTTAGGCTGATTGGTAACTCTAAATTGACCCTGGGTGTGAGTGAGACAGGTCCCTCTTGTAGATGAGTCCCCGTGGCTCAACGAGGCTAGCCTGTATAAATAAAGGTTGAATGAAAAATCTCAGGGATCTACAGGACACATGGGGGGCTGCAGGAGATCCAACGGGTCTGCAAGAGTCTGTCCATTCAGGGACTGACAGGTCAGGAATGTAACTTTAAAATGAATCCTCAAACAGGGAGCTGATGAAGAGGAGCAGCTGCGGGGACATCTGTCCGCACTTCTTTGTGTTAAAGACAAGCTGCAGCCATGTGGACACGAGAGGCTGGAGACACCGCAGGAGTCCAGCTGGGACTGAATGAGAATCAACTGTTCAGTCTTTATAAAAATTATTTCAGATCAGTTTAGTTCTGTAGCTCCAAGTCCCAATAGAAGTTCTCAGGACACTGAACAAAAATATTAACATGCATCAAAGCCTATAGCAGCAGAACTAAGGGACAGCTCAGGAAACCCAAGCTGCACTAAAACCATAGATATACGGAAGGATCTGTGTTCGGATATTCCCAGAAATGGACCGCAATGATCCTTAAAAAATCCCAAAATCTGGATACTTATCTTCAGCAGATCCAAAATAAATGTGGCTGTTATTTGCCAAGGGTCTGCCAAAGATAAGTGTCCGGATTTTGGGTATTTGGGATTTTTTAAGGATCATTGCGGTCCATTTCCGGGAATATCCGAAAATATAAGTATAAGTATTTGTGAAGGATACGGAGATATACGACATCAGATCCTACCGTATATCTATGGTTTTAGTGCAGTAATCAAAAAGGGAAGTCTTCAAACTGGACAATGTGTCAGCCTCAAGAACAGAAACTGGAAGTTGGTTCCACAAGAGAAGAGCCTGAGAACTGAACATCCAGGCTGGATCACTGACGTGCACTTCTGTTTGGAACCAGTCAGTCCACTGCACGGCTACAGCTGGTCCAAAATGTTTTGGCCTCCCTGCACTGGCTCCCAGTTCACTTTCAAATTCAGTTCAAAATCCTTCTGTATGTTTTTAAATCTCCTAACAGTTCTGCCCCATCTTATCTCGCTGATCTGCTGCAGCCATATGTCCCACAGCCTCTCTGAGGTCAGCAGGTCAGATGCTTCTTTTGGTTCCAGGAACCCGTCGTAAGCTCAAAGGGGACAAGGCCTTCTCTGCTGCTGGACGAAAGACTGTGGAATGTAGACTGAGACCACCTGGGTGCTCCACAGAACACCACAGGAAGTCCTTCAAATGTTTTAACTCCTCCCCCTTTCTACACAATAAAATTAATCCTGCACCACAAGAAACACTTTAATGTTTCTGTCTGACCTGTTTAGAATTTAATGACGGTATTCTTATATTCTTTATTATTTTTATATTCTCTATTATTTTTATAATCTCTGTTATTTTTATATTCTCTGTTATTTTTATATTCTCTATTATTTTTATATTCTGTTATTTTTATATTCTTTATTATTTTTATATTCTCTATAATTTTTATATTCTCTGTTATTTTTATATTCACTGTTATTTTTATATTGATGATGAGTAAAATAAATGGACAAAATGTTCCCTCGCCCGGACGCGGGTCACCGGGGCCCCACTCTGGAGCCAGGCCCGGAGGTGGGGCACGTTGGCGAGCGCCTGGTGGCCGGGCTTTCACCCATGGAGCTCGGCCGGGCACAGCCCGAAGAGGAGACGTGGGTCCCCCTTCCCATGGGCTCACCACCTATGGGAGGGGCCAAAGGGGTCGGGTGCAATGTGGGATGGGTGGTGGCCGAGGGCGGGGACCCTGGCGGTCTGATCCTCGGCTACAGAAGCTGGCCATTGGGACATGGAATGTCACCTCTCTGGTGGGGAAGGAGCCTGAGCTAGTGTGTGAGGTTGAGAGGTTCCGGCTAGAAATAGTCGGACTCACCTCAACGCATGGCTCTGGCTCTGGAACCAGTTTCCTTGAGAGGGGTTGGACACTCTTCTACTCTGGAGTTGCCCCTGGTGAGAGGCGCCGAGCAGGAGTGGGCATACTTGTTGCCCCCCATCTTGGTGCCTGTACGTTGGGGTTCACCCCGGTGAACGAGAGGGTAGCCTCCCTTCGCCTACGTGTGGGGGGACGGGCTCTGACTGTTGTTTGTGCCTATGCGCCAAACGGCAGCGCAGATTACCCACCCTTTTTGGAGTCCTTGGAGGGGGTATTGGAGAGTGCGCCTCCTGGGGACTCCCTTGTTCTGCTGGGGGACTTCAACGCTCACGTGGGCAATGACAGTGAGACCTGGAGGGGTGTGGTTGGGAGGAACGGCCCCCCTGATCTGAACCCGAGTGGTGTTTTGTTGTTGGACTTCTGTGCTCGTCATGGATTGTCCATAACGAACACCATGTTCAGGCATAAGGGTGTACATATGTGCTCTTGGCACCAGGACACCCTAGGTCGCAGTTCGATGATCGACTTTGTTGTCGTCTCATCTGATCTGCGGCCGCATGTCCTGGACACTCGGGTGAAGAGAGGGGCGGAGCTGTCAACTGACCACTACCTGGTGGTGAGTTGGCTCCGATGGTGGGGGAGGATGCCGGTCAGACCTGGCAGACCCAAACGTATTGTGAGGGTCTGCTGGGAACGTCTGGCAGAGTCTCCCGTAAGACGGAGCTTTAACTCCCACCTCCGGGAGAGCTTTGAACACGTTCCGAGGGAGGCGGGGGACATTGAGTCCGAGTGGGCCATGTTCCGCGCCTCTATTGTCGAGGTAGCTTATCAGAGTTGTGGCCGCAAGGTTGTTGGTGCCTGTCGTGGTGGCAACCCTCGAACCCGGTGGTGGACACCGGCGGTGAGGGATGCTGTCAGGCTGAAGAAGGAGTCCTATTGGGCCTTTTTGGCCTGTGGGACCCCGGAAGCAGCAGATAGGTACCGACAGTCCAAGCGGCATGCGGCTCGGGTGGTTGCTGAGGCAAAAACTCGGGCGTGGGAGGAGTTCGGAGAGGCCATGGAGAATGACTTCCGTACGGCTTCGAGGCGATTCTGGTCCACCATCCGGCGTCTCAGGGGGGGAAAGCGGTACGCGACCAACACCATTTATGGTGGGGATGGCGTGCTGTTGACCTCAACTCGGGATGTTGTGAGTCGGTGGGCGGAGTACTTCGAAGACCTCCTCAATCCTACTGGCACGTCTTCCACTGAGGAAGCGGAGCCTGGGGACTTTGGGTCGGGCTCTCCAATCTCTGGAGCTGAGGTCACCGAGGTGGTTAAAAAGCTCCGCGGTGGCAGGGCTCCGGGGGTGGATGAGATTCGCCCTGAGTTCCTTAGGGCTCTGGATGTTGTGGGGTTGTGTTGGCTTACGCGACTCTGCAATATCGCGTGGACATCGGGGGCAGTTCCCTTGGATTGGCAGACTGGGGTGGTGGTTCCCCTATTCAAAAAGGGGGACCGTAGGGTGTGTTCCAACTATAGGGGGATCACACTCTTAAGCCTCCCTGGTAAGGTCTATTCAGGGGTTCTGGAGAGGAGGGTCCGTCGGATAGTCGAACCTCGGATTCAGGAGGAGCAGTGTGGTTTTCGTGCTGGTCGTGGAACACTGGACCAGCTCTACACCCTCAACAGGGTCCTGGAGGGCGCGTGGGAGTTTGCCCAACCAGTTTACATGTGCTTTGTGGACTTGGAAAAGGCATTCGACCGCGTCCCTCGGGGGGTTCTGTGGGGGGTACTCCGGGAGTATGGGGTACCAGGCCCATTGATATGGGCTGTTAGGTCCCTGTACGACCGGTGTCAGAGCTTGGTCCGCATTGCCGGCAGTAAGTCAGGCTCGTTTCCAGTGAGAGTTGGACTCCGCCAAGGTTGCCCTTTGTCACCGATTCTGTTCATAACTTTTATGGACAGAATTTCTAGGCGCAGCCAAGGTGTTGAGAGGATCCGTTTTGGTGACCTTAGAATCGCTTCTCTGTTTTTTGCAGATGATGTGGTCCTATTGGCTTCATCAGATTGTGATCTACAGCTTTCGCTGGAGCGGTTTGCAGCCGAGTGTGATGCGGCCGGGATGAGGATCAGTTCCTCCAAATCCGAGGCCATGGTCTTGAGCCGGAAAAGGGTAGCATGCCCTCTCCGGGTCGGGGATGAGGTCCTGCCCCAAGTGGAGGAGTTTAAGTATCTCGGGGTCTTGTTCACGAATGAGGGAAAACTGGAGCGTGAGATCGATAGGCGGATAGGTGCAGCGTCCGCAGTGAAGCGGGCGCTGTACCGGTCTGTCGTGGTGAAGAGAGAGCTGAGTCAAAAGGCAAAGCTCTCAATTTACCGATCGATCTACGTTCCCACCCTCATCTATGGTCATGAGCTTTGGGTTGTGACCGAAAGAACGAGATCTCGGATACAAGCGGCTGAAATGAGTTTTCTCCGCAGGGTGTCTGGACTCTCCCTTAGAGATAGGGTGAGAAGCTCAGTCATCCGGGAGGGACTCGGAGTAGAGCCGCTGCTTCTCCACATCGAGAGGAGCCAGTTGAGGTGGCTCGGGCATCTGGTTAGGATGCCTCCTGGACGCCTCCCTGGGGAGGTGTTCCGGGCATGTCCCACCGGGAGGAGGCCCAGAGGAAGACCCAGGACACGCTGGAGGGACTATGTTTCTCGGCTGGCCTGGGAACGCCTTGGGATTCCCCCAGAGGAGCTGCTCCATGTGGCTGGGGAGAGGGAAGTCTGGGCCTCCCTACTTAAGCTGCTACCCCCGCGACCCGACCCCGGATAAGCGGAAGAAGATGGATGGATGGATGGATGGATGGATGATACAGTTGTTTACTGCCGAGCTAAAACAGTAGCTAAGGCTTTCCAGTTACTGCAATCCGCTTTTGACATCATCCAGTCAGATTTGTTCCGTCTCAAACTTGTTCTAAATGCTGATCAAACAAAAGGGATGTTTTTTTCAAGTAGGAAGGCGGTTATAATAATAATAATAATTAATTCAATTTATAACGCACTTTTCATTACTGAAAATCTCAAAGTGCTACACATATATTGAATGCTACAGACATTCATAAACCGGTGGCGGCAGACTACCATGCAAGGTGCTTTCCAGTCCTACGGTTCCAGCAGATCTTCCTCTGATTTTATCTTCAAATGGTGTCCCTATTGAGTTTGTTGATTCCTATAAATATCTGGGTATCCTGATCGATTCACATCTCTCTTTTAAACTCCACGTGGAAAACCTAGTGAAGAAATTGAAAGTTAAACTGGGTTTCTTTTTCAGAAACAGATCATGTCTATCACTGAATGTTAGGAAACGCCTTGTATCTGTGACTTTCCTTCCCTCCATTGATTACGGTGACATTCTCTACATGAATGCTCCTACAAGCACCCTGCGGATGTTGGATGTTGTCTATCATGGTGCACTAAGATTCATAACTGGTTGTGATTATCGTACCCACCACTGCACCCTGTATTCACTGGTTAACTGGACATCATTAACCTCACGCAGACTCTTCCACTGGTACATTTTCATCTTTAAATCACTTCTTGGTCTGCTGCCCTCATACATCTCCTCCTACATGTCTTTGCGTGAGTGCAGCTACAGTGTGCGCTCTCAGGACATGATTACCTGCAGTGTTCCGTCAGTGAGGACTGAACTTGGAAAAAGGGCCTTCTCCTACTCTGCTCCTGCTTCATGGAATATCTTACAAAAAGATCTGAAGCTCTCGACCTTGACTTCTCTAAATGGTTTTCAGAATCTGTTGGAATCCTGGCAAAAACCAATGCAGATTTGTTCCTGTCTTTGATTTTATACGTCTACCTTATAATGTTTTGCTAGTTTTTTGATACTTTGTTTAAAAAAAAAAATAAATGTATTTCTCTCTTTTGTTTTTTTCTCTTTTGTTTTCTATTGTTTATTGTTTAAGGAAATTCTACCATTGCTGTTCATCGTTCTTTAGTTTTAGCAGGTCGCTTTCGTAAATGAGCCATGAGGCTCAATAAGATTTACCTGACTAAATAAAGGTTGAATGAATGAATGAATCCTAACCAGATGCCCGAGCCACCTCAACTGGCTCCTCTCGATGTGGAGAAGCAGCGGCTCTACTCCGAGTCCCTCCCGGATGACTGAGCTTCTCACCCTATCTCTAAGGGAGAGTCCAGACACCCTGCGGAGAAAACTCATTTCAGCCGCTTGTATCCGAGATCTCGTTCTTTCGGTCACAACCCAAAGCTCATGACCATAGATGAGGGTGGGAACGTAGATCGATCGGTAAATTGAGAGCTTTGCCTTTCGACTCAGCTCTCTCTTCACCACGACAGACCGGTACAGCGCCCGCTTCACTGCGGATGCTGCACCTATCCGCCTATCGATCTCACGCTCCAGTTTTCCCTCATTCGTGAACAAGACCCCGAGATACTTAAACTCCTCCACTTGGGGCAGGACCTCCTCCCCGACCCGGAGAAGGCATGCTACCCTTTTCCGGCTCAAGACCATGGCCTCGGATTTGGAGGAACTGATCCTCATCCCGGCCGCATCACACTCGGCTGCAAACCGCTCCAGCGAAAGCTGTAGATCACGATCTGATGAAGCCAATAGGACCACATCATCTGCAAAAAACAGAGAAGCGATTCTAAGGCCACCAAAACGGATCCTCTCAACACCTTGGCTGCGCCTAGAAATTCTGTCCATAAAAGTTATGAACAGAATCGGTGACAAAGGGCAACCTTGGCGGAGTCCAACTCTCACTGGAAACGAGCCTGACTTACTGCCGGCAATGCGGACCAAGCTCTGACACCGGTCGTACAGGGACCTAACAGCCCATATCAATGGGCCTGGTACCCCATACTCCCGGAGTACCCCCCACAGAACCCCCCGAGGGACGCGGTCGAATGCCTTTTCCAAGTCCACAAAGCACATGTAAACTGGTTGGGCATTATTGTTATAAATAAATAAAATAAATGTCACATTTTTGTCATCTGTGTATGTTCCCATACTTGACAGACGAAATTGGTCTCTGCATTTAACCCAACCACCACCAGGTGGTGCAGTGAGCAGCCATATTCTCTATTATTTTATATTCTCTATTATTTTTATATTCTCTGTTATTTTTATATTCTCTATTATTTTATATTCTCTGTTATTTTTATATTCTCTATTATTTTTATATTCTCTATTATTTTTATATTCTCTATTATTTTTATATTCTCTATTATTTTCATATTCTCTGTTATTTTTATATTCTCTGTTATTTTTATATTCTCTGCTATTTTATATTCTCTGTTATTTTTGTATTCTCTGTTATTTTTATATTCTCTGTTATTATATTCTCTATTTTATATTCTCTATTATTTTTATATTCCCTATTATTTTTATATTCTCTATTATTTTTATATTCTCTATTATTTTTATATTCTCCATTATTTTTATATTCTCCATTATTTTTATAATCTCTATTATTTTTATATTCTCTATTATTTTTATATTCTCTGTTATTTTTATATTCTCTGTTATTTTTATATTCTCTATTATTTTTATATTCTCTGTTATTTTTATATTCTCTATTGTTTTTATATTCTCTATTATTTCATATTCTCTGTTATTTTTATATTTATTATTTTTTATATTCTCTATTATTTTTATATTCTCTATTTTTTATCCATCCATCCATCCATCCATCTTCTTCCGCTTATCCGGGGTCGGGTCGCGGGGGTAGCAGCCTAAGTAGGGAGGCCCAGACTTCCCTCTCCCCAGCCACTTGGAGCAGTTCCTCCGGGGGAATCCCAAGGCGTTCCCAGGCCAGCCGAGAAACATAGTCCCTCCAGCGCGTCCTGGGTCTTCCTCTGGGTCTCCTCCCGGTGGGACGTGCCCGGAACACCTCACCAGGGAGGCGTCCAGGAGGCATCCTAACCAGATGCCCGAGCCACCTCAACTGGCTCCTCTCGATGTGGAGAAGCAGCGGCTCTACTCCGAGTCCCTCCCGGATGACTGAGCTTCTCACCCTATCTCTAAGGGAGAGTCCAGCCACCCTGCGGAGAAAACTCATTTCAGCCGCTTGTATCCGAGATCTTGTTCTTTCGGTCACAACCCAAAGCTCATGACCATAGATGAGGGTGGGAACGTAGATCGATCGGTAAATTGAGAGCTTTGCCTTTTGACTCAGCTCTCTCTTCACCACGACAGACCGGTACAGCGCCCGCTTCACTGCGGACGCTGCACCTATCCGCCTATCGATCTCACGCTCCAGTTTTCCCTCATTCGTGAACAAGATCCCGAGATACTTAAACTCCTCCACTTGGGGCAGGACCTCCTCCCCGACCCGGAGAGGGCATGCTACCCTTTTCCGGCTCAAGACCATGGCCTCGGATTTGGAGGAACTGATCCTCATCCCGGCCGCATCACACTCGGCTGCAAACCGCTCCAGTGAAAGTTGTAAATCACGAACTGATGAAGCCAGTAGGACCACATCATCTGCAAAAAACAGAGAAGCGATTCTAAGGTCACCAAAACGGATCCTCTCAACACCTTGGCTGCGCCTAGAAATTCTGTCCATAAAAGTTATGAACAGAATCGGTGACAAAGGGCAACCTTGGCGGAGTCCAACTCTCACCGGAAACGAGCCTGACTTACTGCCGGCAATGCGGACCAAGCTCTGACACCGGTCGTACAGGGACCTAACAGCCCTTATCAAAGGGCCTGGTACCCCATACTCCCGGAGTACCCCCCACAGAACCCCCCGAGGGACGCGGTCGAATGCCTTCTCCAAGTCCACAAAACACATGTAAACTGGTTGGGCAAACTCCCACGCACCCTCCAGGACCCTGCTGAGGGTGTAGAGCTGGTCCAGTGTTCCACGACCAGGACGAAAACCACACTGCTCCTCCTGAATCCGAGGTTCGACTATCCGACGGACCCTCCTCTCCAGAACCCCTGAATAGACCTTACCAGGGAGGCTTAAGAGTGTGATCCCCCTATAGTTGGAACACACCCTACGGTCCCCCTTTTTAAATAGGGGAACCACCACCCCAGTCTGCCAATCCAAGGGAACTGCCCCCGATGTCCACGCGATATTGCAGAGTCGCGTAAGCCAACACAACCCTACAACATCCAGAGCCCTAAGGAACTCCGGGCGAATCTCATCCACCCCCGGAGCCTTGCCACCGCAGAGCTTTTTAACCACCTCGGCGACCTCAGCACCAGAGATCGGAGAACCCGACCCAAAGTCCCCAGGCTCTGCTTCCTCAGTGGAAGACGTGCCAGTAGGATTGAGGAGGTCTTCGAAGTATTCCGCCCACCGACTCACAACATCCCGAGTTGAGGTCAGCAGCACGCCACCTCCACCATAAATGGTGTTGGTCTCGTACCTCTTTCCCCCCCTGAGACGCCGGATGGTGGACCAGAATCGCCTCGAAGCCGTACGGAAGTCATTCTCCATGGCCTCTCCGAACTCCTCCCACGCCCGAGTTTTTGCCTCAGCAACCACCCGAGCCGCATGCCGCTTGGACTGCCGGTACCTATCAGCTGCTTCCGGGGTCCCACAAGCCAAAAAGGCCCAATAGGACTCCTTCTTCAGCCTGACAGCATCCCTCACTGCCGGTGTCCACCACCGGGTTCGAGGGTTGCCACCTCGACAGGCACCAACAACCTTGCGGCCACAGCTCCGATAAGCTGCCTCGACAATAGAGGCGCGGAACACGGCCCACTCGGACTCCATGTCCCCCGCCTCCCTCGGAACGTGTTCAAAGCTCTCCCGGAGGTGGGAGTTAAAGCTCCGTCTTACGGGAGACTCTGCCAGACGTTCCCAGCAGACCCTCACGATACGTTTGGGTCTGCCAGGTCTGACCGGCATCCTCCCCCACCATCGGAGCCAACTCACCACCAGGTAGTGGTCAGTTGACAGCTCCGCCCCTCTCCTCACCCGAGTGTCCAAGACATGCGGCCGCAGATCAGATGAGACGACAACAAAGTCGATCATCGAACTGCGACCTAGGGTGTCCTGGTGCCAAGAGCACATATGGACACCCTTATGCTTAAACATGGTGTTCGTTATGGACAATCCATGACGAGCACAGAAGTCCAATAACAGAACACCACTCTGGTTCAGATCAGGGGGGCCGTTCCTCCCAACCACACCCCTCCAGGTCTCACTGTCATTGCCCACGTGAGCGTTGAAGTCCCCCAGTAGAACAAGGGAGTCCCCAGGAGGCGCACTCTCCAATACCCCCTCCAAGGACTCCAAAAAGGGTGGGTAGTCTGAGCTGCCGTTTGGTGCATAGGCACAAACAACAGTCAGAGCCCGTCCCCCCACACGTAGGCGAAGGGAGGCTACCCTCTCGTTCACCGGGGTGAACCCCAACGTACAGGCACCAAGATGGGGGGCAACCAGTATGCCCACTCCTGCTCGGCGCCTCTCACCAGGGGCAACTCCAGAGTGGAAGAGTGTCCAACCCCTCTCAAGGAAACTGGTTCCAGAGCCAGAGCCATGCGTTGAGGTGAGTCCGACTATTTCTAGCCGGAACCTCTCAACCTCACACACTAGCTCAGGCTCCTTCCCCACCAGAGAGGTGACATTCCATGTCCCAATGGCCAGCTTCTGTAGCCGAGGATCAGACCGCCAGGGTCCCCGCCCTCGGCCACCACCCATCTCACATTGCACCCGACCCCTTTGGCCCCTCCCACAGGTGGTGAGCCCATGGGAAGGGGGACCCACGTCTCCTCTTCGGGCTGTGCCCGGCCGGGCTCCATGGGTAAAAGCCCGGCCACCAGGCGCTCGCCAGCGTGCCCCACCTCCGGGCCTGGCTCCAGAGTGGGGCCCCGGTGACCCGCGTCCGGGCGAGGGAAAACTTAGTCCATTAATTGTACTCATCATAGGGGTTTTTGTTTTTTCTCTATTTTTTATATTCTCTATTATTTTTACATTCTCTATTATTTTTATATTCTCTGTTATTTTTATATTCTCTATTGTTTTTATATTCTCTATTATTTTATTTTCTCTGTTATTTTTATATTCTCTGTTATTTTTATATTCTCTATTATTTTTATATTCTCTATTATTTTTATATTCTCTATTATTTTTATATTCTCTATTATTTTTATATTCTCTATTATTTTTATATTCTCTGTTATTTTTATATTCTCTGTTATTTTTATATTCTCTATTATTTTTATATTCTCTATTATTTTTATATTCTCTGTTATTTTTATATTCTCTATTATTTTTATATTATCTATTATTTTTATATTCTCTATTTTTATATTCTCTATTATTTTATATTCTCTGTTATTTTCATATTCTCTATTATTTTTATATTCTCTATTATTTTTATATTCTCTGTTATTTTTATATTCTCTGTTATTTTTTTGTTCTCTATTGTTTTT
>JBBPBX010075798.1:0-17266 GCA_038048925.1 Garcialebias charrua | reverse complement strand
TTGCTTCTCCACATCGAGAGGAGCCAGTTGAGGTGGCTTGGACATATGGTTAAGATGCCTCCTGGACGCCTCCTTGATGAGGGTTTCTGGAATTGTCCCACCGGGAGGAGACCAGAAGAAGAACCAGGACACCCTGGAGGGACTATGTTTCTCGGCTGGCCTGGGAACGCCTTGGGATTCCCCCGGAGGAGCTGGCTCAATTGGCTGGGGAGAGGGAAGTCTGGGCCTCCTTAATTAGCTGCTACCCCCGCGACCCGACCCCGGATAAGCAGAAGAAAATGGATGGATGGAAGTTCTATGTGTTGTCATCACGGTATGTTTCTATACAATGGTGAAATAGGTTCTGTGCATTTAACCCATCACACACGTGAGATACACTCAGGTGCAGCAGTGGGCAGCTATACAAGCACCCAGGGAGCAATTAGGGATTGGGTGTCTTGCTCAGAGACACCACGACATGTGGGCATGGCGGGAGTTGAACCGCAACTTTCTGGTCCCAAGTCAGCTGCCCTACCTTCACCATCTCTGCCCCCTATAAATTAATTAAACAAACTTATCCTGGAGAGACTGAGCTGAGCCTTCGCACTTGACAGTGAAGTCCTAACCAATGAGATGGGTTGCCACAACAAAATCCAAGATGGCATTTATATGAACACTGGCCACACTGATTATTTGAGGAAACTATGCTTTCTAGTTTATATATTGCTTAAAAGTATAGTTTTTTAAAATGACTGGGGTGTTCAAAGGATAATATGCAGTATGGCGACCAAGGCCACCATTGGCTTTACGGTAAGGGTGGACAAAAAGAAAACGTATCTCTGTTCTTCTCCACAGTGTAACTCCTACCCAATTGAATATATTTCACTTAAACATTTAGGTTTACCTGCATTCCCTGTTCAATTCCAGTCCATAGAAACACTCATACAAACATCCACCGTTCGAATCCCTCAGCGACGAGGAGCATCGGCGTACCGCCCATTGAACATGTCTTACCTTAGCGTGTAGAGTATCTTCCCATTGTTCCAGATGCGAAGCAGCTGATTGGGCGTCGTTATCCAGTGCGAGTCTGCGTTCTTGGAATTCCGAAAGATGGTGTCCGGCAGCCAAATCAGGCCCACCATGTTGCTGGTTGAACAAGAGGTAGACAGAAGAATACATATAATCACTGCCTCGGACTTCTCTGAAATGTATGTCTGTTCTCATTTCCCAAGAAGATAATAAAATACCCAGGGGACTCTGGGGAAAACAAAGCACATCAATCAATGTGTTCCATTAATTACAAGCCTCTTCTTTAGAGAGAGGGAAGAGTACGTCTCTCAAATGAGATATTCATGGTGAGAACGGCCAGAAACACTCATTGAATCCTGGGGTTGCAGTTCATTTAAAAGCCCATTATAAGACACTGTGATCATCAATATGTATTGACGAAGCCAGAGAGCTTGAATGGTTGGGTCAAAACTAAAGCCTCCCGGTGTATTTGCAGTGAAACCTCAGTAAATGCACTTTACCTGTTGAGGGTTAGAATCCGCATGCTGCTGCTGTTGTACCGCAAACGGGTGTCCACCCAAGTCTGGGCAAAGATGATATCAATCTGGTACTCCTGGGAAGAGAAAGCGAGAGTCAATATACACTGATCCGACAAGGCTTTCTAGTGAGCTACAAGGGCTGGGAAAAGGTTTTCGATCTGAAGAAGTCGTTGCGGATGTGTCCACATCAAAGAAACTGCTAAAGCAGAGCAGCACTCACCGGGAAGGCATCGTCTGCTTTTGATATAGAAATGAAATTACAGCAAACTATTTACCTCAGCATCTTTCTCTCACGTCAGAAAGGACCTCCGTCCTAATCGTGAGATGTTTTACTGTGAGAACGATGAATCAAAGCGTCCTCGTTTAGCAGACAGTCAATAGCCGTGTTTCCATCTATTTTCAAATCGAATTCTGAGCGAATTTTTAAAAATTCGCAAAAATGTAAATAAAAATCAATGCGAATCAGAAGTGTTTCCATCAACTGGCGTGAAGTGAATCCACCAGGCCACGCAAAGCGGCATTACGTCAGACGTCAGCGTTACGCATGTCTACAGTAAACAGGAAGTAGCGGTTGAAAACAGGAACCGAACCACACATCTCGGCAAAATGGAGAGAATATTTCAGGAATGTGTTGCTATCGGGCAAGTTGTATTTATTCTGTCATGCCAACTAGTTTTAGCGATGTTACAGCGGAAACAGCTGATCAGTCACATGACGTGAATGTTCGCTACGTCAGAACTGAGTCGGCAAATCTGTTTCCATCTCTCGTTTTGCGCATCAGCTCTGTTTCGAAAAACCCCAAAACCACCTCAAGCGAGCGCATCAACTTTTTGCGAATTAGAGGAAGTTAACTCGAATCGTGGCGTTTCCATTCAGCTGTTCTGATGCGATACTTCAAAATGCGCATCAAGAAACCTTGATGGAAACACGGTTAATGAGTTTACTTCTTGATGCCAAATAGTGTTTTTCCCCAAACTACACTAATTAAAATCTCAGAGTCAATAAGAGTGAATATAAAAGCACTTTTTTTAAATGAAGAAATAAGAAAACAATATAAAAGATTATTTGTTTTTTTCAGAAATGATTGACAGCCTTTATGAAACCGCTAACTTAAAAAAAAATCTTTATTCAGGAGCCCAATACATTGATGGTGATCTACCGGGTAGATCGCATGATGTTAAAAATAGATCCCTTCATTCCATCTATCCATCCATCCATCCTCCATTCATTCTATTCATTCTATCCATCCATCCATCAATCCAGCCATCCTTCATTCCTTCATTCCATTCATCCATCCATCCATCATTCCATCCATCCATCCATCCATCCATCATTTCATCCATCCATCCATCATTCCATCCATCCATCCATCATTCCATCCATCCATCCATCATTCCATCAATCCATCCTTCATTCCATTATCCATCTATCCTTCATTCCATCCATCCATCCATCATTCCATCCATCCATCCATCCATCCTTCCATCCATCATTCCATCCATCCTTCCATCCATCCTTCCATCCATCCATCCATCATTCCATCCATCCATCCTTCATTCTGTCCATCCATCCTTCATTCCATCCATCCATCCTTCATTCCATCCATCCATCCTTCATTCCATCCATCCATCCTTCATTCTGTCCATCCATCCTTCATTCCATCTATCCATCCATCTATCCATCATTCCATTCATTCTTCATTCCATCTTTCATTTCATCCATCCATCAGTCCTTCCATCCATCCTTCATTCTATCCTTCATTCCATCATCCATCCATCCTTCATTCCATCCATCCATCCTTCATTCCGTCCATCCATCCTTTATTTCATCCTTCATTCCATCCATCCATCCTTCATTCCATCCATCCATCCTTCATTCTGTCCATCCATCCTTCATTCTGTCCATCCATCCTTCATTCCATCCATCCATCCTTCATTCTATCCATCCATCCTTCATTCCATCCATTCTTCATTCCATCCTTCATTCCATTTATCATTACAGTAGTCCTTCCATCCATCCTTCATTCCATTCATTCTTCATTCCATCCATTCTTCATTCCATCCATCCTTCATTCCATCTATCCATCAGTCCTTCCATCCATCCTTCAGTCCTTCCATCCATCCTTCAGTCCTTCCATCCATCCTTCATTCCATCCATCCATCCATTCCATCCATCCATCCTTCATTCCATCCATCCATCCTTCATTCCATCCATCCATCCTTCATTCCATCCATCCATCCTTCATTCCATCCATCCTTCATTCCATCCATCCATCCTTTATGTCATCCTTCATTCCATCCATCCATCCTTCCTTCCTCCCTCCCTCCCAGCCAGCCAAGAGGTGAAGAAGAGAGTCCAGGCAGAATGGAGAAGATCAGGAATGAGATCATCAAAGGTTGAACAACTGGGAGATAAAGTTAGGGAGGACACACTGAGATGGTTTGGACATGTCCAGAGGAGAGACAGTGGTTTGGACATGTCCAGAGGAGGGACAGTGGTTTGGACATGTCCAGAGGAGGGACAGTGGTTTGGACATGTCCAGAGGAGGGACAGTGGTTTGGACATGTCCAGAGGAGGGACAGTGGTTTGGACATGTCCAGAGGAGGGACAGTGGTTTGGACATGTCCAGAGGAGGGACAGTGGTTTGGACATGTCCAGAGGAGGGACAGTGGATGTTAAAAATGCAGCTGCCAGGAAAACGACAAAGAGGAGACATCTGGACGCAGTTAGAGAGGACATGGAGGTAGTTGGAGTGAGGACAGAGGACACAGAGGACAGAGGTGGAGGAGGATGACTCGCTGTGGAGACCCCTGAAGTAGGAAAAGCTAAAAGAAGAAGCCTACGATCCATCCTCACTATGAAATGTGTCTCTTGACTGACAGACAGAGCAGCCAGTCTGACGTCTCGTGACACAACGTGAAACCTTCGATCATTTTCAGACAACGGCCTCGTTCTCTCTGAAACTGAAGGTTTCCGAGTCCAGGTCTCAGAGCGGAGACTTTCAGGGGCCTTACAGCACTTTGACTTGGTCATTTCAAAAGGAGCTCCATGATGAACAAGTGTGGGGGGCCCCTGCTCTACCTCATCCCCCTTGGGTGATGGGAAAACAAACAGCAAGACGTTCAACCACGATGAAAGCAGTGACTGGTTGGACGGAGCTTCTCTCATCAGTTCTACGTCAGAGCGCAACACGTCGTCTTACTGCTGCAGGAAAACACGAGGCCTCGGAAGAACTTCTAGTATATTCACGATTCATGTCCCATGTTAAAAATGTATCGACTACAGTATACACTGTATTATTTTTGGAAAGAAGCATATGGCAGGGCGCCGAGGGAGAAGCTGCGGAGACGTGAGGAAATCTGGAGTGGCAGAAGAATGCTAGACATCTACAGGAGCATCCCATAGAATTAGAATATGGTGAAAAACTTTTGGATGCATTTGCTCGGTCACTTCAGGAAGAGCAACTCATCTAGGTTCACCACACAGAGCAATAGGTAGTGATACAATAGTGATACATTAGTGATACAATAGTGATACAATAGTGATACAATAGTGATACATTAGTGATACAATAGTGATACAATAGTGATACAACAGTGATACAATAGTGATACAATAGTGATACAATAGTGATACATTAGTGATACAATAGTGATACATTAGTGATACAATAGTGATACAATAGTGATACAATAGTGATACATTAGTGATACATTAGTGATACAATAGTGATACAATAGCGATACAATAGCGATACAATAGCGATACAATAGCGATACAATAGCGATACAATAGCGATAAAATAGCGATACAATAGCGATACAATAGCGATACAATAGCGATACATTAGCGATACAATAGCGATACATTAGCGATACAATAGCGATACAATAGTGATACAATAGTGATACATTAGTGATACATTAGTGATACATTAGTGATACAATAGTGATACAATAGTGATACATTAGTGATACAATAGTGATACAATAGTGATACAATAGTGATACAATAGTGATACATTAGTGATACAATAGTGATACAATAGTGATACATTAGTGATACAATAGTGATACATAGTGATACAATAGTGATACATTAGTGATACATTAGTGATACAATAGTGATACAATAGTGATACAATAATCACACGATACGATACACAATATTCTGCAAAAATATACTGTATATGAAATAGTATAGCGTGTGTTGTATTGTATTGTAGTTCGATAATTATAGGGAGTTGTTCTTTTTTGTTCTGTTACTTGTTGATTGTTGTTTGAATTGATGGTTTGAAAAAGAGGGTAGATATAATAAGATTTTTTTTCTTCATTCTGCTACCCTTCATTTTACTTTTATATTGTACAAAGCTCATGTATGGGATTGTTTTGCGTTGTATTTTAAAATGAATAAATTTGTTGAATAAAAAATAAATATTTATGCTCAACTCTTAGCAGAAACTGAACAAAAGCATGAAATTCCCATTCCAGTCCCTCGCAGATGGTATATTAATAACTAATGGTAACTCTGCAATGCTCATGTATCATGTCATAACCCGCGGACGCTTCGGGTCCATTTGATTTTACGGTTGGGTAGACTTGTCATTGTCACTCCCTCTTTATATTGTTTGGAAAGGAAACAAACTAGGGGCAGAAATGTGCTCTGTCCTTGCCAGCAACTAAAAAAGTGAGGAAAGAAATCATTTTTAAGTAAACAAACAGAAATCCTGCTGGATGAAGCAGGAAACACCAAGTACTTTCTAATAACCCTGATTCAGGCATTAGAACTCAGCGGCTTGCCGCCTCGTCGCGGCCAGCGGGAGGTCAGCGCATCAGCTGGAGCTCCTTTATAGATTGTAAAGAGGGTGCACGTTCAAGCTGTAAGGTCAGACTGCTGACATCAAACTGCCACTCCACAGTTATTAAGTGGAACTGTGTCCGGGTCGTGGCGATGAGCCGATAAGAAGCGAAGTTTAAGGATTTTCTCTTCAGGACTATGTGGTCTTTGACTAAAGGGATAAAAAAAAATCAAAATAAGGAAAGTTTGTCGTGTTTCAGGGACTTCAAGTTTTTACAAGTGGTACGTTTATGTCTAGAGCCCGAGTGAAATGGAAACTTTGGCTATCGCCAATAACGATACTGGGAGGAGGGTCACGACTGCTGACAACCGATATATTGGCTGAATTTTTTTAATTTATTTTTGTCCACCCCCAAGAATCTAAGAAAACCGCGAGTGGAGCAGGGCTCGTTTATGTACAGCTGTTAGCTATCCACGTTATAACTAGTCCCACAGTAGGTTAACAAGTGGTGCACTCATCATACAATGGTCTTCCCAACGTGCATTCACATTTTCTGTCCTCCACTATTCACTATAAGGTTATCAACTTCTTCTTCTTTCGGCTTTTCCCTTTTCAGGGGTCGCCACAGCGAGTCATCCTCCTCCACCTCACTCTGTCCTCTGCATCCTCTGTCCTCACTCCAACTACCTTCATGTCCTCTCTAACTGCATCCATATATCTCCTCTTTGGCCTTCCTCTGTGTCTTTTTCCTGGCAGCTGCATTTCTAACATCCTTCTACCAATATACCCACTGTCCCTCCTCTGGACATGTCCAAACCATCTCAGTCTGGCCTCCCTAACTTTATCTCCCAGTTGTTCAACATGTGCTGTACCTCTGATGATCTCATTCCTGATCTTATCCATCCTTGTCACTCCTAAGGAGAACCTCAACATCTTCATTTCTGCCACTTCCAGTTCTGTCTCCTGTCTTTTTGTCCATGTCTCTGTCTCCAGACCATACAACATAGCTGGTCTCACCACTGTCTTGTAAACTTTTCCTTTGACCTTTGCTGACACCTTTTTGTCACAAATCACTCCTGAAACTTTTCTCCATCACTCCATCCTGCCTGGACTCTCTTCTTCACCTCTTTACCACATTCCCCATTTTCCTGGACAGTGGACCCCAAGTACTTGAAGTCCTGCACCTTTGTGACCTCTGCTCCTTGTAGCCTCACTGTTCCACCTCCTCCCTCTCATTCACACACATGTACTCTGTCTTACTACGACTGACTTTCATTCCTCTTCTTTCAAGTGAATACCTCCACCTCTCCAAGTTCTCTTCCACCTGTTCCCTGTTCTCACCACATATCACAATGTCATCTGCAAACATCATAGTCCATGGGGATTCCTGCCTGACCTCATCTGTTAGTCGGTCCATCACCAGAGCAAACAAGAAGGGGCTCAGAGCTGATCCTTGATGCACTCCCACCTCCACCTTTCAACCGTCTTACCAAAAACAAAGAAACACCCCTCCCTGTTCCTTGTTTAAACAGTCACGTGTGGTGAACGTCTAATTATTATTGACCGCAGCAGAGTTTATTTTTCTTTGCAGAGAAGTAAAGATTTCAGACAAACGATACGTTTCATTGCGGACAACAAACGGTAAATAACTCTGGATGTCTTCACAAACTGGAAGCTCAATCTGACAGGACTCGGTGCTATAACTACTGACAACGGGGCTAGTGTTGTGAAGGCGGTGCAAGTGAACACTAACGTTAGCTTGCCAACTTGAGAGGCACGTAGCTAATGACAAGCAGGTTGGAGGATTGAAGAGAATTTATTACTGTTGTATACTATCGTGTATTTGAAGGCCTTTTTGGATGAATTTAAATTTTTGGAGATCTTCCAGTCTGGTTTCAAAACGTACCACAGCACTAAATCTGCTCCTTTAAGGGTTTTTAATTACATATTTTTAGCACTGGATTCTGGAAATTGTTTTACTTGTGCTTTTAGATTTAACATCTGCTTTTGACACAGTCGACCATGACATTCTTATCGCCAGATTGGAGCAGTGGTTGGACGTCACTGGCTCAGCTCTGCAGTGGTTTAGGCCATACCTTTCCAATAGAAGTTTCAGTGTGATGATGGATAATTTTACCTCTGCTTCTGCTGCCCTCCCCTGGGACGTACCCCAGGGCTCCATCCTTGGTCCTCTTTGTCTGTGTTGAATGTGAAAGTGAAACTTAAGTGAACGACCATGACTTGAAAGTGGTTTTCATGCGCCCTCTGCTGGATACATTGTCCAATTACGGCTCATTCTCAGCATTTTAGGGGTGAAAAGCAGAAGTGTTCATGTTGGCGCATAATGGGACAATTATCACAGAGGTCCCCAAATGTCTATATAGGCCTAAAATCCCTGCTGATATATCTGTTGGGCTCTCTGTCACCAAGGGATTTGACCAGTGAATGGTTGTGGTTTTGGAGAGGAGTGTTTTTCTGGACTGGAACTGAACAGGGAAAACAAGTGGGATTGTTTATGGTGTACATTTTTTCCCTTCATTATGGCTCCGAATGTATGTGTTTTTTGATAATTATGTAGGGTACTGTGTTAGGATAGGCGAAGTGCTTGGTAAAAAAATACAGTACTGTATGTATGAGGGGCCGTTTGGATGTATGAGGGGCCGGTTGGATGTATGAGGGGCTGTTTGGATGTATGAGGTGCATGTATGAGTGCCGTTTGGACGTATTTTCCGACTTACGACGATTTCCGTGTTACGAATGGGCGTAGGAACGGATCTCCGTCATAAGTCGGGGACCACCTGTATATGGTGGTAGCCATCTTGGATTTTGACCTAGACACCAAATTTTTGAAAAGGAACTTTTATCGCATCTATATGTAGTCACACAGCAAAATGGAAGTTGGTACCTCACCCATTTTTCAATTTATGCTCATAAAGAGCACAAAGGAAAGGTTTTTCTAATCACGCTTTCGCTCCACGACGGGTGAAAAAAGTGGGCCAAAAAAATACAAAAACAAAAAAAAGGAGAAAAAACAGTTTGTCACCAATGATACATGTTTCAAGGTCTTATCCTTTACACAAAACACAAATATAGACAAGATATTAGTTCATCTGCTACTAGAAACCCTGGTGTTATTGTGACATGTTTATGGATAACGATAAGCAGATATCGTTCTGTTGATGGCGTGCTCGTGGTTTATCGTATGCAGCCACAGAAAACCCAGCGACTGTTCTGCCCAGTAAGAAGAACTCTCATGGAAGTCCCCAAATGGAGTTTTCTGCTCCAGCTCGGTCATTTTTGGGGAAGTACACGACAAGGCACTGAAGCGAGCTCATTATTATTTATGAACATTATGCACAACAATGTAGAGGATAGTTGAAGGATATCCGACTTAAATGAATTATGAAAGCTTCCGCTATCTCCAGGAGACGTTCTTGGCTACAGCCAGTATGAACTACGGGTCACTGGAATTACAATTACCCCCAAATTTAGGTATATTTTACACAACAGCTAAAAAGAAACCCCCAAAATTATGAATAATGGATTAAGGTCCCATCTACACTACATAAGAAAATCAAAAGAATCATTCTAAATCTATGTGTACTTGAAATACGAAGCTTTTAGGAAACAACAAAGAGGTAGCTTATTTCACATGTCCACTTCGTCTTTGTGCCCAAGAAACCAAAACAACGGCAACTTTACATTTTTCTGTTTGTTTGTCATGATTGTGTCACCTTTAAACTTTGATCATGGGCCAAAATGTTCAGTAACAGAGAAAACTGTAAACCTTAACGAAGACATATTATTTTGTTATGATTGTTTAAGGTTACGGTAATCTAGTGGTTCCCAACTCTGGTCCTTGAGGAACACCACCCTGCTTGTTTTATTTGTTCCTCTGCTCCAATACACCTGATTTGAATGAAAGGGTGAGTAACAGGCTTCTGCTGAGCTTGAATAAGTAATTAAACCACTGACTCAGGTGTGTTGGAGCAGAGAAACAACTAAAACATGCAGGATGGTGTTCCTCAAGGACCAGAGTTGGGACCCCACAAAGTTGAGCTAAAGAATATTCATTGCAATTTGATCACCGTCCGTGGGAGGTAACACTAGAAATTGTACAAAGTGAGAGTCGGAAAAGAACCAGCTTATGTTACAGGCTGGTCCTGTAACAGTTCTGTACCTTCCATGTAAATGAATGGGACATAAATAAAATAAATAAAGCAAATAAAGAAGTCTCAGGTTTTTACCCTGGCATTAAAACTTGTTCATTCAAAAACAAGTGGTCCCCGACTTACGAACGAGTTCCGTTCCTACGCACCGTTCGTAACTCGAAAATTCGTAAGTCGGAACACATGACATGTGTCGTTCGTAAGTCCGGATTTTTGGTCGTAAGTCGGAAAATGTATGCTAACGCTGCGCCGCACACCCGTTTTTCAACATGAGACTGAACAAGTGTACATACTGGTTCATAAACATGCTCAGAACTTTGTTTACAAACAGTTAGCTAACACACTTTCATCTAAAAACACATACCAGTGCTGTATTTACTAGACAACTGTGCTGATCGTAAGTCCGTTCGTAAGTCCGGAACGTCGTAAGTCGAGGACCACCTGTACTTAGCTTGCTGCTATATGTTGAAATATTCATTTTCTAACATGTTCATCCATTACTAACTACTCTACGTTTAACAGAAACGTCACGTGACACCCTGATTGTGTACGGGGGTGCAGGTGGGACTTAAAGCCCCACATCTCTAGTGCACAGGCTCTGGTTCCAAAAATACATGTAAACAGGGAACGGCATTTTCAACAATCAAAGAAAGGGGGCCATTCTGTCTACATTTAAAGGGCCAACTTTTTTGACAAGTTAATTGACCATTAAAGTACATTTATTAAGCAAAAGTTAACCTGAAACACATCATTACTATAATTTCGAGCAAACAATAATTGTTTTTAAGTGTCAATCTTGTTAAATTCTTGTTAAAGTCCTCCCATGCATGCTCCCGCGGCCGCCATTTGGCAGCCAAAAGCTTTATGGAACAACACCGGCCCACGTTTCCGTGTGGTCAACAGTGACGCATAATAGATGCAACTTATACGGTGAAGTGACATACAGGTAGTCCTCGACTTACGACGTTTCGGGGTTATGTCACTCATCTCATTAAAAAATTTTTTTTTTTTGAAAAATCTTATTTTATGTGTTTAAATGTTCTTCATTTTATGTGTACAACACTTTGTTGTAGCTGTGGTTGTTTTAAATGGCTTTATAAATAAAGTATTATTATTATTATTATTATTTAAAAGCCGATTTACGCAGTTTCTGGCAGTTTTCGGCAGTGTCCGGCAGTTTTCGGCAGTGTCCGATAGTTTTCGGTTAGCTTCGGTTAGCTCCGGCCTCAACAGCCGGCTTTGGACGGACCGTGTGTCCGATCAGAGGTTGCCTCGCTCAGATACATGAGCTGGAAACGCTCGGTGAACTCTGTGGATGTCTCAGGCGGAGGAACGGCCTCGCGGCCTCTGATGTTGCCGGGACACCGAGCTAACATGATATCAGGCGAAGGAATGGCCTTGTGGCCTCGGATGTTGCCGGGACACCGAGCTAACATGATATCAGGTGAAAGAACGCCCTCGTAACCTCGGATGTTGCTGGGAAACCAAGATAACATGATATCAGGTGAAGGAACGGCCTCGTAGCCTCTGATGTTGCCGGCACACCGAGCTAACATGATATCAGGCGAGGGAACGGCCTCGTGGCCTCGGATGTTGCCGGGACACCGAGCTAAAATGATATCAGGTGAAAGAATGCCCTTGTAGCCTCGGATGTTGCCGGGACACCGAGCTAACATGCTATCAGGCGAAGGAACGCCCTCGTAGCCTCGGATGTTGCCGGGACACCGAGCTAACATGCTAACACGCGGAGAAATGGCTTCACCAGCTCCCAGTAATTTATTAACTATTTTTTCCCTTCATTATGGCTCCAAATGTATGGAGCTAACATGCCAACAGGCCTTACTGTAAACAGTTTGGACCCCGTGAAGCAACAGGAAGCTGCAGAGCTCAGACGTGCAACGAGCTAACATGCTAACAGATGGAGGGCTTGACCAGCTCCCAGTAAGAAATTAACTGTTTTTTTCCTTCATTGTGGCTCCAAATGTACTGTATGTGTTTTTAGATAATTATGTAGGGTACTGTGTTAGGTTAGGCGAAGTGCTTGGTATCTGTACAGTACCGTACATGTATGTGTATATGGGATGGCCAGTGTGTATATGTTTTTCGACTTACGTCGTTTTCGAGTTACGAATGGACGTAGGGACGGAACTCGTTCGTAAGTAGGGGAATACCTGTATTTATGTTTTTTCCACTTTATTAGACATTTTTGGACTCATGCGACTTATACGGCGGTGCGACGTGTACGGCGTCAAGTACGGTAAACCTTAAAATTTTAAATGCAAGGTATTCAAGTGAGTAGGCGTTGCACTGTGTAGAAGAACAACTTTTTACTGACAGCGCAGAATGACGAACTTTGGCCAGTAGAGGGGATACATTCATCTACTCTCAGGTGCAATAGCGGACACAGAACATAACCTTGGCCACCATAGATTAAGCTACAGCCAGCCCAGTTATTTGAGGAAAGTATACTTTTAAAGAATATAAAAATTAGAAAGCATAATGTCCCTAAATTATAGGGTAGCTGGTTTACATATAAACATGGCAATTCTGACAAAATGAACACAAACATAGTAAATATGGTGGTGGCCATCTTGGATTTTGACGTGGCAACCTACCGGTAATTTTCGATAGTGACCATTCTTATAGACCCAGCAACACCAAAATGGAAGTCAGCACGTTGCTAACTTTTGAAGTTAACCAGNTCCCCCCCCCACGAGACGCCGGATGGTGGACCAGAATCGCCTCGAAGCCGCAAGGAAGTCATTCTCCATGGCCTCTCCGAACTCCTCCCACGCCCGAGTTTTTGCCTCAGCAACCACCCGAGCCACATGCCGCTTGGACTGCCGGTACCTATCTGCTGCTTCCGGGGTCCCACAGGCCAAAAGGCCCAATAGGACTCCTTCTTCAGCCTGACAGCATCCCTCACCTCTGGCGTCCACCACCGGGTTCGAGTTACGAATGGACGTAGGGACGGAACTCGTTCGTAAGTAGGGGAATACCTGTATTTATGTTTTTTCCACTTTATTAGACATTTTTGGACTCATGCGACTTATACGGCGGTGCGACGTGTACGGCGTCAAGTACGGTAAACCTTAAAATTTTAAATGCAAGGTATTCAAGTGAGTAGGCGTTGCACTGTGTAGAAGAACAACTTTTTACTGACAGCGCAGAATGACGAACTTTGGCCAGTAGAGGGGATACATTCATCTACTCTCAGGTGCAATAGCGGACACAGAACATAACCTTGGCCACCATAGATTAAGCTACAGCCAGCCCAGTTATTTGAGGAAAGTATACTTTTAAAGAATATAAAAATTAGAAAGCATAATGTCCCTAAATTATAGGGTAGCTGGTTTACATATAAACATGGCAATTCTGACAAAATGAACACAAACATAGTAAATATGGTGGTGGCCATCTTGGATTTTGACGTGGCAACCTACCGGTAATTTTCGATAGTGACCATTCTTATAGACCCAGCAACACCAAAATGGAAGTCAGCACGTTGCTAACTTTTGAAGTTAACCAGCTCACAGCACAGACGGACGGATGGATTTTTCTAATTCCACGTCTTCGCTCTGCGACAAGTGAAAATAAGCTTGAGTGATTAAGATCAACTAAATTTTCAGTTGGAATCTGATAGCGTGAAGTCCATTACAAAGCAAGTCTTATGGAAATTAATTAGCTCGACTTTAAGGGCGCCAGAATAAATAGCTTCGTCCTTATCCAGCCTCATTTTCTGATGGAAAAACTTGCTTTTTCACTGGTTACAGATGTCTTACTCACATTTACATAACAAAACTTGATTTACTGAAAGGTCAGCCCCGTCTAAACGCCTAATTATGATTGAACACTTTCTGAGATGCTTTTGTCCTAAGTTTCAAACTACAGATAAAAAAAAAACATGTCTAGACAGGCAGTAACAAGCTTAGGAAGATTAACATTTTTCTAGTAATTAGAGTGATTCATCCATTGTTGACTATATAAATATACTTGATTGAAGTTCACGGCAAGACAGAGATGGTTAAAAAAAAAGGCTGTGAATAAAAATTATTCAGAAGTATCCACTGCCTGAACATATATCTAACCACCCTTGTATTTGTCGCTGTTACTCTGAGTACACCAGTAAATATCCATCCATCCATTCTCTTCCGCTTATCCGGGGTCGGGTCGCGAGGGTAGCAGCCTAAGTAGGGAGGCCCACGCCAAAAATACACTACATGCGGTCCGCTCCGCTCCGCAGGTCGCAGCTGAGCGTCTCAAAGTCCAGTTTCCACTACCTGCGCTCAGCTCAGGTCCGCCTGCATGCGCCGCTCCTACGCATGCCGGGTTCGAGGGTTGCCACCACGACAGGCACCAACAACCTTGCGGCCACAGCTCCGATAAGCTGCCTCGACAATAGAGGCGCGGAACATGGCCCACTCGGACTCAATGTCCCCCGCCTCCCTCGGAACGTGTTCAAAGCTCTCCCGGAGGTGGGAGTTAAAGCTCCGTCTTACGGGAGACTCTGCCAGACGTTCCCAGCAGACCCTCACAATACGTTTGGGTCTGCCAGGTCTGACCGGCATCCTCCCCCACCATCGGAGCCAACTCACCACCAGGTAGTGGTCAGTTGACAGCTCCGCCCCTCTCTTCACCCGAGTGTCCAGGACATGCGGCCGCAGATCAGATGAGACGACAACAAAGTCGATCATCGAACTGCGACCTAGGGTGTCCTGGTGCCAAGAGCACATATGGACACCCTTATGCCTGAACATGGTGTTCATTATGGACAATCCATGACGAGCACAGAAGTCCAACAACAGAACACCACTCAGGTTCAGATCAGGGGGGCCGTTCCTCCCAACCACACCCCTCCTTCATTGTGTTTTATGAATATTTTATTAAATGTTTTGTAGGAATGAACACATTTGTAACATTCATTCAAAATATTCCTTTTACTATTAACAAATCTGTAGCATTTTAAGAGCCTCTTAAGAATAAAATCTTCCAATCAAGCCCTGTTTGCACTAACTGTTGTGTTTGTAACATTTCAGATTAACTCTCAACTCTTGCTGATACAAAATATCAGTAATGTAATATAATAAACAAAGTGAAAATTTTAAAGGAATCTTGTGACATTAGTATTGATCCTCAGATCTGCAACATTTTTAATAATAAAAAAAAACAATACTTTTATTTATAAAGCCCTTTAAAACAACCACAGCTGCAACAAAGTGCTGTACATATAAAATCATTTTAACCAATCAAAGCAGCTTTTACTCTTTTAAATAAATTATTTTTCATATATTTCATCATTGCTTCTTTCATTTTTCATTCATTCAACCGTTATTTAGTCAGGTTAATCTCATTGAGCCTCGAGGACTCATTTACAAGAGGGACCTGCTACAAACTAAAGAGATCAAGATTTAAGATTCACGAGCTCCATACCTGAAAATGCCTCATGAAAAACATCTGCCTTCTCAAAGCTGCCTCTGACATTCTTCTGCCTGTTGAGAGCCACCAGGGGGCTAGTTAGCATTGAAGCTAGTGTGTTAGCTGATGAAGTGTTGCTCCACGTTGTGATTTGATGTCGCACAGCCACTAATGAGACGCAGACACAGTTGTTTTTCAACACTGTGAAATACCTTTTCCTCCAAGTCATTGTGCAAAAGTGTTTTCTTACGTTTTTCTGCCATTTTCACCTCTGAGAGGTAAAACTAGCTTGTAGCTGCCCTGCTGCAGCCCTGCTACAAAAATGGGGAGGGATCTCATTCTGAATTTTGATTCCAGGCAAGACTGCTAAACTGTATACATGAAACTATTTTGTTTTTAAAGTTTTATTAATTATTTTCATTTCAAATATATACATAATTGCAAACGTTATTTCTTAAATTAAAAAATATAATTAATGAAGTTTTTTTAACGTGGTGTGCCTTGATGAGTGCTATTTTTAGAACATGGCCTGTTGGCACCTCGTGGTCCCTGCGGGCGACCAGGTGCCCGCGGGCACCGCGTTGGTGACCCCTGTTGTAGCATCACCTGCGGGGTAGCGCCTCGTCCTTGTCTCCCTCAGGTGGTGGAAGATTCAGAGAACATCCTTCTGTGGGTTCAGCTTCTCTAACAGATGTTTTTAAAAATCTGCCAGCTTCAATATGGTCTCCAGTTCTTTTTCAAACTCGTTCTGACAAATATATCCTTTTATTTTGAGCACCGCTCTTGAACTTCAATCACGACATGTGGACAGCTGTCAGTCAATCACTGAGGGACATGCCTCCATTCTAGCAACACACAATCTGATTGATCAGCTCATGGCCAATGAGCCCACATGGGTCACTTTTTATTTGGATCAGCAACACAAACATGCCTCTGAAATGATTGACAGAAAACCTGACAAGTTACAAAACAATGTATTTCAGCTCATCATGTGACCTAAAAACAAGTGACCCCCTCCAAATGCTGTAGGCACATGGACTTCAGCCCAGGTCAGCCCGTACATTAAAGCAGCCCAGGAAACAGTGACTTTCAAAAGCACACAGAACCACTGCTGGATCTGAATCACAGTTTTGCCAAGACCCAAGGCCAGGCACCACCCTACTTCTGACTGGTTAGTAGGCCTATCTAGTGTGGTTGGGAGTGTAAGCTGCACCTCTGTTAAATCCAGAGAAATGTCTGTTAAATCTCTTCTGCAGGTACACCAGTGATCCGGCACAGTGCCAGAGTCAAGTCAGATTTACTTGTATAAAACATTTAAAACAGGAACTGTTACAAAAGTGCTTAGCAGAGTGCCATCA
>JBBPBX010075797.1:0-17266 GCA_038048925.1 Garcialebias charrua | reverse complement strand
CTGTAATGCTGGTCCTCTAATACCATATTTATTTAGTTTTTCAAGGAGAATGGTGTGGTCAATGGTATCAAATGCTTTTTTTAGATCAACAAAAACACTAACACAGTACTGTTTATGATCGACAGCATTAGTTATTTGTTCCATTAAATCCATGAGAGCCATTGACGTAGAGTTTTTTTCTCTAAACCCATATTGACTGCTACTTAAAATGTTTTGTTTATCAATAAATTGATCCAATCTGGACACAAATAGTTTTTCTAGAATCTTTGAGAACTGTGGTAATAAGGATATTGGCCTATAATTATTGAATACACATTTATCACCATTTTTAAAAAGAGGAATTACCTTTGCTACTTTCATGTTATCTGGAAATATTCCTGTTTGTGAGGGGACCAGACTTAAATAAGGACAAAGGTGTTCAAAAATCAGCCAAAAATTTAAATTTAATAGGTCAAAAAATGGCTAACAAAGAATCAAATGTCAATGAAAAATTAATCAAAAGATAAATAACAAATTTGGGCCCAACTTAAATGAGGTCAACTGAACTCTAACAAAACTGACCTGCTAACAAACAACAAAGGGCTGCTTAATAGGGCCGGAGTAACCCAATTCTGCCACATGAGGGAGGCACAACATAATAAAGGGAACAGAAAATACAAATGAGCTAAATACAACATTTGAAACAAATAAAGCAAAACTCAACTAGCTTAGCACAAACAATAAGTGAATATTAAAGTGTCAAACCTAACTAAAGCCAAGTTTAACAAATAAAGTTCCCTCTCCCCTCAGTCTTTTAGAAAAGTGGTATGTTCCAAGCTTCCTCCTCCAGCTGATCTGCATTTGCTTCCTCCTCCAGCTGATCTGCATTTGCAGCACCTCAAAACAGAAGAACAAGTGTTAGTAAACCATTCAGACAAACATTAACTAAAGTGTGCACCCATCAGAAAATATATCAAATAATAATTAAATAAATACTAACACGATGTGGTGGTGGTAGAAGCATCCACCACACACTCCCCCTCCTCTGAAGGCTCACTGGCACAGCGGGACAAGTAGTCAGCGGTAGCATTCTGCCTGCCAGGGATGTGATGCACCTCAAATTTGTAGGGTTGCATGGCTAGGTACCAGCGGGTTATTCGACCATTGGTGTCTTTCATTCTCTCCAACCATTTTAAAGCCTTATGGTCAGTTTCTAATACAAACTTCCTTCCCAAGAGGTAATAGCGTAGGGAATCCAGAGCCCACTTGATTGCCAGACATTCCTTCTCTATAGTGGAATAACGGGTTTCTCTGGGGAAAAGTTTACGGCTGATGAAGACGATTGGATGACGATCATCTGGAGAACCCTGAAGCAACACAGCACCCAGACCTTTATCTGATGCATCAGTTTGCAAAACAAACTCCTGCTGGAAGTCAGGGCAGTGAAGCACAGGATCTTCACTTAAGGCCTGCTGAATGTCTCTGAATGCTTCCTTTGCTTCTTCAGACCACCGTAGTATGTTCGGGCCCCGAAGACTAGTCATGTCTGTAAGCAGAGAAGCTCTGGCAGAGTAATTGGGGATAAATCTGTGGTACCAACCAGACATACCTAGGAAAGATTTAAGTTGTTTTCTTGTCTGGGGAAAGGGGCAAGATTGGATGGCTTCAATTTTTTTAATTTGTGGCTTCACCAACCCTCCTCCGATGACAAAGCCCAGGTACTCAGTTACCCTCTTTGCTATGGCACACTTGGCTGGATTCACTGTTAATCCTGCCTTCTGGAGACGCTCAAAAATCACTTTCAGATGCTGCAGGTGTTCATCCCAGCAATTGCTGTAAACAATGATGTCATCCAGATATGCAGAGGCAAAATGTGAAAGGCCATTGAGTACCTTATCCATTAGGCGCTGGAACGTGGCAGGAGCCCCATGAAGTCCAAATGGCATCACTCTAAAGTGGTAAAGGCCCCATGGTGTTCTGAACGCCGTCAGCTCCTTGGACCTGAGGGAGAGTGGCACTTGCCAATAGCCTTTGGACAGGTCAATGGTAGTAAAATATTTTGCTTTGCCTAGTTTCTCAATAAGATCATCGATGCGTGGAGTTGGATAGGAATCAAACTTTGAGACTGAATTTAGGTAGCGGAAGTCGATGCAGAACCTTATTGTTCCATCTTTTTTAGGGACAAGAACAATTGGATTGCACCACTCGCTCTGTGATTCCTCAATAATCTTAAGGGAAAGCATCAACTCAACCTCCTTTTTAAGTGGTTCCAGAAGTCTCTCAGGTATGCGATAGCTCATTCGTTTTGGTACAGCATCTTCCTTTAAGGTAATGTCATGTATTATCACATTAGTGTATCCTGGATTCTCCTGGAACACATTCAATGGACAGACAGCCCTCACCTCTGACTGTTGGTTTTCTGAGAGATGATCCAAGCTAGGCTTGGAGGCTGATGGAATAGGCAAATATTGCTCCTCAGATTCCTCATCCTCTGTACGTCGGATGTAGAAGGAGGTAGGTTTCTCTTGGTCCCGGGACACCCACTCTTTAAGCAGGTTCACATGGAGAATCCGAGTGGGACGGCTTTTACCTGGAACAGAGACTTTGTAAGTTGTTGGTCCCAATTTCTCTAGTACCTCATAAGGTCCTTGCCACTTGGCCAGCAGCTTGCTTTCCTCTGAAGGCAACATAACAAGTACTTTCTGGCCCGGCTTGAACCCCCTCTCCCGGGCTGCAGAGTCATACCAAATCTTCTGTTTGCGTTGAGACATCTTCAGATGCTCCTGAGCCAAAATTGACATCTTCTCCAGCTTCTCCCTCATCTGGAGCACATAAGATACAACATTTACAGGGTCTTTGTTAGTTTGTCCCCCCTCCCACAGTTCCTTCAGAACCATCAGAGGTCCTCTCACTTCATGACCATATAATAACTCGAATGGAGAAAACCCAGTGGAGGCTTGTGGAACTTCTCTATATGCAAACAGAATATATGGGAGCCATTGGTCCCAGTCAGAA
This sequence comes from Garcialebias charrua, assembly GCA_038048925.1. Lineage (NCBI taxonomy): Eukaryota > Metazoa > Chordata > Actinopteri > Cyprinodontiformes > Rivulidae > Garcialebias > Garcialebias charrua. The sequence goes on along the minus strand of JBBPBX010075797.1, from coordinate 14,272 downwards.
CCAGTTTCATTCACAAATTTCCGCAGCATTTGTTTAAGTGTTTGATTAAACCGTTCAGTGAGGCCATCTGTTTGTGGATGATAGGGTGTCGTTCTCAGTCCTTTAATTCCTAGCAACTGATACACATCCTTAAGTAGTTTGGACATGAAATTAGTGCCCTGATCAGTTAGTATTTCTTGAGGAAAGCCAACCCTTGAAAAAAATTGCACCAAACAAAATGCAACATTCTTTGCTTTGACAGCTTTCAGGGGGAAGACTTCTGGGTATTTAGTTGCATAATCCACAATCACCAGCATAAACCGGTTACCTGCTTTACTTCTTTCCACTGGTCCCACTATGTCCATACCCAAGCGTTGAAATGGTGTACTCAGGACTGGAAGGGGTTGGAGAGGAGCTTTGTTGGGAAGTCTGGCTGATGTAATTTGACATTCTGGACAGCTCCTGCAAAACTGCACGACATCTTTATGCAAGCCAGGCCAAAAAAAACAGTGTTTTATGCGGGCTAAGGTCTTATGCTTCCCCAGGTGGCCAGCCCAGGGAATTGAATGGCCCAACTTCAAAACTGTTTCTCTAACTGCTTTGGGAACCACCAGCTGTTTAGTTGGCCCACATTGTCTGTAAAGAATGTCATTGTGAATGCAAAAATCATTTTTGTTGACTTTGGCTTCTTTAAAATACTTCACAAGATTTAAATCCTGGTGCTGCAGCTCTACTATATTACCTGGAATTTTAAAATCTTGGAGTACTTCAGGCTGCGGTGTGTCAGGAGGAACTACCACAGTCCCTTGAAACTTCTCTCTTCTCCGCAGTCTTTTAGACTTCCTGTATTTTGTTTTCCCTGTGGAAAATTCCACATTGTGAAATGGCAAAGTACTAAGGTCAGGGACAAATTCTTCAGATTGCTTTGCTTGGGCCCGAGTTAGTGCAACATTACACTGAGGAGATTGTAACAGGTCGATAAGCACCGGTAGGTCATTGCCGAGAATTACTGGAAATGGTAAGTTATCTACTACCCCAACATTAAGCAGGTAAGTTTGCCCTTTCACTGTGACATAGACATCTGCAGTTGGATACTTTCTTTCGTCACCGTGGACACAGCAAATTGGAATGTTCTCACTGGTGCAAACAAACTGGGGTAAGACATACCGGCGTTGGACCAAGGTCTGGGTACTCCCTGTATCAATCAGGGCCTTCAGTGCCTGACCGTTGAGCTCCACAGATGTCTCCATTAATGGCTGCATTGCTCCCATCTTTTGAGTTTCTTCCCTGGGCACAAAACACATCTGGGAAAACTTAACAGCATTTTGGGGGCACATAGGTTTGGTGTGACCCTCCTGTCCACATAAGTAACAAATGGTCTTTTTCCCCTGAAAAGTTGAGCCAAATCTCTCTTTTACAGGGAGCTTACCCACACCTGAAACCTGTTGGGCTGGAGGTTGATTGTAGCCATCCTTTTTCCAGCTTTGAATAGCCCAGGAGTTCTTCCTTCTAGCAGCCACAAACACGTCTGCCAGTTCAGCAGCCTCCTTTGCAGTCTTTGGATTATGTTCTCTTATCCACACCTGTAGTTCTGGTGACAACATTCTCAAAAACTGTTCAAGAATTATTATTTCATTGATTTGTTCAACAGTTTTGCCATTAGGCTGCACCCATTTGATATACAGCTCCTTCAGCCTTATGTAGAGCTCTTTTGGAGTTTCTTCAGGCTCCACTTGAAGTGAGCGAAATCTTTGCCTGTAGGTTTCACCATTAATATCATACTTCTGCAAAATAGCAAATTTGACTTGATCATAGTTCATAGACAAATCAACATCCATGTGCACAAAGGCACTTCTAGCTTTGCCTGTTAGCAGTGGTATTAAGTGAAAAGCCCAGTCAGTTCTTGGCCACCTGCAAGCAAAAGCCATTCTTTCAAAAGTAATGAGAAAATGTTCAATGTCGTCTTCTTCACTAAGTTTTTGTAATTTTGGTGCATAAAAAACATGTGAATGTTCATTAAGGTCACCTGATTGACTGTGTTGAGGTGAAGCTGCTACTCCAAGATCTGCTGGTTGTGTAGGCCGCACTGGTAAAGTGTTCTGAGGAGCAGGGGGAGTGGTCTGGAGGTGAGTTTCCCTTTTCAACAAGCTGAACTGTTTTTGTAGTTCCTCAAATTTCTTCTCTTGCTTAGCAGCTTCACTGGTCCAGTAGTCCTCCTTGGCCTTCTGTTGCCCCATATGGGCTCTGAGAAGCCTAGCCAAGTCTGCTAGTGTTGGTTCACTCTCACCTTCCTCTTCCAGGTCAAGCACTCCACCAACTGCTCCACCTTCATCAACAGCCTCACATTCATCTGGCTCAGCACTGGCTCCTCCTCTTGGTCGTCCTCTTCCTCTTCCAGGCATTTTTTGGCACCTTTTCCTCTTAGGAAAAAAAAACTGTCAGAGGCAGTTAATCCCAAAATTTGAAGAATCAGGGGGAAGAAAATACACCAATGTCCTTACAAAATAAAAAAAAATCCCACTTCTGACACCAACTGTGAGGGGACCAGACTTAAATAAGGACAAAGGTGTTCAAAAATCAGCCAAAAATTTAAATTTAATAGGTCAAAAAATGGCTAACAAAGAATCAAATGTCAATGAAAAATTAATCAAAAGATAAATAACAAATTTGGGCCCAACTTAAATGAGGTCAACTGAACTCTAACAAAACTGACCTGCTAACAAACAACAAAGGGCTGCTTAATAGGGCCGGAGTAACCCAATTCTGCCACATGAGGGAGGCACAACATAATAAAGGGAACAGAAAATACAAATGAGCTAAATACAACATTTGAAACAAATAAAGCAAAACTCAACTAGCTTAGCACAAACAATAAGTGAATATTAAAGTGTCAAACCTAACTAAAGCCAAGTTTAACAAATAAAGTTCCCTCTCCCCTCAGTCTTTTAGAAAAGTGGTATGTTCCAAGCTTCCTCCTCCAGCTGATCTGCATTTGCTTCCTCCTCCAGCTGATCTGCATTTGCAGCACCTCAAAACAGAAGAACAAGTGTTAGTAAACCATTCAGACAAACATTAACTAAAGTGTGCACCCATCAGAAAATATATCAAATAATAATTAAATAAATACTAACACGATGTGGTGGTGGTAGAAGCATCCACCACACTGTTGAAAAAGATAAATTGCATATATATGTAAACGGTTCAATAACATAACTTATTATTTCCTTTACGAACATCATATCCATGTCCACCCAGTCTTTTGATCTCTTGTCTGAGAGATTTTTTACCATTTTCATAATTTCCTCTTTGTTAGTTCCACTAAGAAAAATACTGTTGGTGCAACTTTTAATTGAATGACACACCTTATTATCTACTTTTGGTATTTTAGCTGCAAGGCTTGATCCAATATTTACAAAATATTGATTAAATTCATTTACGATATCATTCTCATCATGTATTTCTTTGTCATCTTTCACAAAATATTTTGCAATGTTCGTTTTTGCTTTATGACTTTTTAGAACATCATTTATTACTCGCCATGTTGTTTTAGTGTCACCATTGCTCTTGTTTAATAAATCACTATAGTATTCTTTCTTGCATCTTCTTATAATCATTACCAATTTATTTTTATATTTTTTATATTTTTCTTCAGCTTGTTGTGTTCTCGTTTTTAAGAAACATAAATACAAGTTATTTTTTTTTTTACAAGCATTTCTCAACCCTTTAGTCATCCAAGGTTGGTCAACAATATTTCTTTTTCTACGATTTCTTTGCACACAATTCTTTTCATACAGAGCTTCTAAAATGTTCATAAATTCATCATATGATCTGTTAACATCATCAATATACACGTCCTTCCAGTTTTGCTTCTGTAAATCATCTTTTAATTGATCCATAGCTTTTTTTGATGTGTTTATTATTTTTTTCTTAATTGTAACTTCTTTTGTAATGTTTTGATCATTTCTGTAGATAGTGAAAACTGGTAAATGATCACTTAAATCAGTTGTTAAGATACCACCTGTCATATCCCCATTTGTTATATTTGTGAAAATGTTGTCAATTATCGTAGCACTATGAGTTGTAATTCTTGTTGGTTTTGATATTAACGGATAAAGATTTAAACTATACATTGAATTTAGAAATGTGCTGATGTTATTTGAATCCGTTTTATTTCCCAGGTCAATATTAAAGTCTCCGCACAAGAAAACTTTTTTATTTAAACTCTTTTCCAGTAGTTGTATGATTTTATCGGTGAATATTTCTATATTTGATCCTGGTGATCGATATACACAACTTATGGATATGTTTTTAGCATTTTCGTTTAATATTTCTATTGTTATTATTTCCATAAGATTGTCAACAATTATTGACATTTCTTTAATTATTCTACACTTTATTTCATTTTTGACAAATAGAGCTACTCCACCACCTTTTTTATTGTTTCTGTTTAAATGATATAATTCATATCCTTCGATGTGAACATTATTTTTGTTTTCATCATTAAGCCATGTCTCTGACAGTGCTATTAATGTAAAAGTTCTGTTTAACTGTTTTAAATAATCTGTTATTTTGGATATATTTGCATTTATACTTCTACTATTGATGTGAATAATAGAGAGATCTCCATTTGTTATATTGATGTTATTAAACTTTTCTTCATTATAGTATTCACAGTCTTTTATAGCAGGATAAAAGTTTGCATCAACCATATCTTCAACATTATATATTTTGAATTCTGAGTCTTCGTTTGTTGTTGTCATGTTTTAATCTATTTGTTTGTTTGTTCATTTCTGTTAATTTTGTGTATGAACATGTGATAGTGATTGGTGATTTGTCATTTTGAGCTCATTTGAATGTTTCTAAGTCTTTCAGTTCTTTTATTATTTTAGGATGAGAATTTTCATCTACTTTGATCCAGATGTTTCCGTTTCTTGTCCAAGTTTTTTTTATTTTTCCATTATTTTTCAACAACCTTGCTGCATGTGCAATGTTTGCGTTTTTTTTAGTTAGGTGTTCATTCATGAAGACCCTAGTTTCTGCGAGTTTCTTTGACTGCATCATTACCCTGTTTCTTTGATTCCTTCCAATGAATCTCACGACTACTGACGGTTTAAGTTTGTTAGCTCTATTGGGCAGTGTGTAACAGGTGGAAATGTCATCACGTTTAATGTCAATGCCTTTGTCACTTAAGAAAGTGACTACCTGATTCTCCAGAGACTGCAGTTGTTCTGGTCGTCCTCCTTCACTCGTGTTAACGCCTTTGGTTACATCAGCCGATGACCAGCGTTTAAGCTCGAGTCCAGAAATGACCATGTTTTCGCCTCTTATGTATTGTTCCATGTCCTCACACTTTTGTTCCAATTGAGCTAATCGTTCTTCTCTGATGACCTCCTGAGCTTTCATTTGTTTCATCTCCTCTACCAGTTGAATAAAGTTTTTTTGATCAGCTCTCAAACTTGCAACTTCCACAGTGAGAACGTTTACTGCATTTTTCAATTCCTCCATTAACTCCAAGTTTTTATCCACCGATTTTTTACTCGCCGACTCCTGTTTCTGCTGCTCCGATTTATTTTTTTTACTAGGACTCATCACGCCTGCTTCTTCTGATCTGGATACAGAAAATCACTGTTCCACAGCAACTCGCTCGCCGATCTGCTCACGTCCGCAGCAACTCGTTCGCTGCTCTGCTCCCATCCGCAGCAATTCGCTCGCTGCTCTGCTCATGTCCAACAGTAATCAGCTTGCTTCCCGTCCAACAGCTACTCGATCGTTGCTCTGCTTCAGATCAGCAGTTAGTTCAGAACTCACGGTTTCAGCAGCCTGCAGCAATCCCCTGGCTCGCCCACGGCGCACGGCTCAGCTCGAAGGTGGCGTCCACGGTTCACGGCCCACTCGTGGCTCTCGGATCAGCTCGAAGCCCCAGGTTGCGTTCACGGCCCCCTCGTTGCGCTCGGCTCAGCTCGAAGCCCGAGGTGGCGTTCACGGCTTTCGGCTCTCACGCCAGCCTGTAGCAACAGTCCCAACTCCGTGGTGTTTTTCCGCATTAGCTTTTATCAGCAGCACATGGTTAGCGTTAGCTTGTAGTCTGAAGCCACCACTCCCAGCTTTGTTGTTTTCTTTCGCTGCAACAAAGCACCTCCAGCGTGCCGGCCCGCGTTTCTTCGTAACAACCAGCGTATTTTTCCGGTTTATTTGTTAACGAAGCCCGCAGCTCCGCAGCTACGGCACCCGGTTACGGTGACTCAGCTCGGTTAGCTTTGATTAGCCCGGTAGCTACGCTTGGCTAACTCTCGGCAAAAACTCACGGACATGTTGGCTTGTAGATTCATAATTCTGGATCGCATGCTCCAGTCCAAGTTCCGCATCTTTTTCAGAGCTCCTCTCTGCACATCCAGCGCTAAAAACTGCGAGTACAAGCTCTCCAAATACTCCTTTTGGAGGTACTGGCAGGAGCCCGACTACAAACGTCCACTCTGCTCAGCCGCCATCTTGATCCTTGATCCTTAATTTAAACTATGCATCGAATTTATGAATGTGCTGATGTTATTAGCATTCGTTGTATTACCTAAATCAATATTAAAATCCCCACAAAAAAAAACACTTTTTTGTTGAAGTACTTTACTAACAGCTCCGTGATTTTGTCAGTAAATGTATCCATCTTTGAGCTTGGTGATCTATATGCACAACTAACTATTATGTTTTTATCATTTTTACCAATTATTTCAATTGTTACAATTTCCAGTGTGTTATCAACAATAGTTGACATTTCACTGATCAATTTACATTTTATTCCATTCTTAACCAATAGAGCTACTCCACCACCCCTTCCGGATAGTCTATTTGTGTTATATAGATTATTGTGAGGATGTCACCTGTTCCTCATCTGATTCTCTTCTTAATTGTCCACAGGTGTCTTCCTCTGGTCTCATTAGTGACTAGTATTTAGTCTCTGTGAGTTTCTCAGGAGAGGAGTTGGGTTCCTGACTTCACATGAGAAGGAACTGGTTTCCTGAGACTGCAGTGGCAAGTCCTTGCACATGACGTTAATTGAGCATTGTCCTTCCATGGTGTCATGATCTGCTGGTTTGCTCCACCTGCTCTCCCATGGGTACCTGCTTTGTCTGCACCAAGGGTCCCCTTTGGGGGCCTGGTAAGTTTTTGCTGCCTCACTAGCAATTCATCCTGTATGATGTTAGTGCGATTCACTAATTGTCATTTTTGTCTCTCCGAGCCATCTGGTCCTCCTGCTTTGGGTTCATCCTTCCACGCCGGCCGGTCCAGATTCCAGCTAGAACAGGCCCTGGCGTTAGTAAAACTAACACTGTCCTGAGTTTTTTTGCATAGTGGTATAAAAAAAGAGTATAAAAAGTATAACTAAAATAAACTAAAGGTTTCTAGCATTGACATTTGCAAAGTGGCAAAGCAGCGTATGAGTCAATGTACACAGTATATGTATGAGGTAGTAGTTGATGTTGTTGTAGAGGCAAAAAGTGGCATATGCAGTAAGGCACATTGGGCATCCCTAAATAAGACCGTTCAGAGCACACTGTATATGTACCAGCAGTGGTGTAGATATTAGAGTAGTGTAAATAAATGTAAACAGTAGTAATTACATGTAAGCAGTAGTAATAAAAGTAAACAGTATTAATAAATGTAAACAGAGAATGTAAACAGTATTATGATTATAGGCAGTGATGTAATACAGACATTAGTGCAAGTATGAGAAGTAGTGCAAACTGTATGAGCACATGACCGAGAGTTTAGTGAAAACCCGTTTGGTGACACAGAGTCTAGTGTTAAAAACTTTGTGTTGAGTGATAATATGTGAGAAAGTTTTAGTGTTAAGGCAGTTCAAATGGGAGGGGAGGCAGAGCAGGCAGAGTGTTTAGCATTCTGACTGCCTGATGAACAGAGCTGTCTCTCAGTCTGCTGGTTCGAGCCTGGAGACTCCTCAGTCTCCTCCCTGATGGCAGCAGTCTGAAGCAGCTGTGTAGTGGGTGTGTGGGATCACCTGCCATGCGGTGGGCTTTCCGAGTGAGGCGTTTGCTGTGTAAGTCCTGCAGTGAGGGCAAGGAGGTGCCCACGATCTTCTCAGCTGCTCTCACAATGCGCTGGAGGCTCTTGCGGCAGGATGCAGTACATGCACCAAACCACACAGTGATGCAGCTGGTCAGGACACTTTCTATGGCACCTCTGTAGAAGGTGCTCATGATGGGGGTTGAAGCTCCAGCCCTTTTCAGCTTGCGGAGAAAGTAGAGACGCTGGTGAGCCTTCTTTGCCAGTGCTGCAGTGTTCCTGCTCCAGGACAGGTCCTTTGAGACGTGCACTCCCAGGAACTTGGTGCTGTCTACTCTCTCCACTGCGGTGCTGTTGATGGTCAGAGGGGGATGTTGGGCATCCCTCTTCCTGAAGTCCACAACAATCTCCTTTGTCTTCTCCACGTTGAGAGTGAGATTGTTGTGTCCGCACCACAAGGCCAGGCGGCTCACCTCGTTCCTGTAGTCCGTCTCATCGTTGTTGCTGATGAGACCTACCACTGTTGTGTCGTCCGCAAACTTGATGAAGTGGTTGGAGCTGTACGATGGTGTGCAGTCGTGTGTTAGCAGGGTGAATAGAAGGGGGCTCAGCACACATCCTTGTGGGGCCCCTGTGTTCAATGTGATGGTGCTAGATGTGTTACTCCCGATCCGTACTGTCTGTGGTCTCCCGGTCAGGAAGTCTAGCAGCCAGTTACACATTGAGGTGTTTAGCCCCAGACTGTTCTTGGGCTAAGCTATTAGAGGCCCGATCGCGTTTGAGATCTATCATTATAAGACAGTAAATCATCCAAAACTCTCATTAATAAACCCTCCCTGAATAAAAAAACTTACTGATGTTACTTGATCGCGAAGACATCATTTAAAAATACATAACAAGCAATGTGTGTTTGCTCCTGATTTTATCTCGGCTAGTTTGTTAGCAACGAACAAACACAACCTATTGTTAGTACATGAATGTATTAAAGCAATCGAAGGGTTATTATTCATCCTATACAGTTATTGGACACTCGATCAATTGAAAAGTGATTTAGACACGGTTTATTTCATACACAGTAGCTAAGTGAGGATAGCTTCGTGATGTGGCTTCTTTGTTCTTGGGCTAAGCTAACAAAGGCCCGATCGCGTTTGAGATCTATCATTTTAAGACAGTAAATCATCCAAAACTCATTAATAAACCCTCCCTGAATAAAAAAACTTACTGATGTTACTTGATCGCAAAGACATCATTTAAAAATACATAACAAGCAACGTGTGTTTGCTCCTGATTTTATGTCGGCTAATTTTTTTTTAGCATCGCACATGAAGAATCCTCCGTGATAATTGGCTTTATACACTCACAGTATATAAAGTAAAACAACATGAGCTCACGTTAAATATATAGTTTATCATCTAAAACAGTACACACCTCCGATTATGTTTACACAAAGACTTACTCTTTTAGAGATTCAGATCAGATTACGACGGACGTAGACTAACACTTTGCTCCGGGACATAATGTACACTTCACATGCACGTTCTTGCCTTTTACCTCAAGGAGAGTAAAGTAGTTTCTGTATTTCCACTTTGAAAATGCCAACTTTCCCTCCAGACTCGCCACTGCTGCAGGACTTCTGCTAACTTTTCAGATTTGGAAGCTGCCTGCGGCTTGTGGTTTGAGAGTGAACTGAACAACAAAACCTCTGATTGGCTGAACTCTACCTGATACTCTACCTTAGCCAATCAGCATCATCCTTATTGTTTCACCCCTCTCTCCCCTCTGCTCCCTCTCCCTCCTTCCCTCCCTCCGCTCTGCTCCCTCCACCCTCCCTCACCAAGGGGGAAAAGTAAACAAGCAGCTACGAGAGCCAGCGCGCCGAAGACAAAATAACGTACCCCCATTTCGTTTCTACTGATAGATAATTAGTTATTAGCGGTATTGCATTTTAAATAAAAATAGCACAAATCCGCTTATGAATTATAAAAGTTAGTCCATCCGCTGTAACGCTGACAAATTGTTTAGGTCCGCTATAAGCGGATTAGCGCTTTAGCGTTCCCTAGCGGTCTGGCGCCCACCTTTGCATTCTAGGCAAAGTTTCTCATCTTTTGGGAATTTGTGAATGCTCACTTGTTCACTGCTGATATTAGAACACCCAAATGCGCTACAACGTGACGGCATTTTTCAAGTTACACAAAAAAAGAGGCTATCTTTCAGGAAATGAATCAGTATGGAAAGCAGTTAACACACCAAACAAATGGGCAAGGCTCTGCCTTATGCCCACATGCACGTCACGATGACGTTTTGCGCAAATGCGCAGATTTTTAGGGGCGTGTCCCAGAGAAAAAACTACCGTAACTTGGAATGAAATTTTAACATATTTATAATTTATTTTGCAAAAACAAACAGAGCTGAATGATATAAGTTGTGACAAATATGCAAATTTCCAACATCATGTCACAATACCTTTAATAACTAATATAATTAGTGGCACAGTGGTAATGGCAGTCGACCCCCGATCAGAAGGTTGGAGGTTCGAATCCCGCGTCCGTCCACCATGTGTCGTTGTGTCCCTGGGCAAGACACTTAACCCCAAGTTGTTCCCGGTAGGTCTGGATGGCACCTTGCAAGGCAGGCTACCACTACCGGTGTATGAATGTGTGAATGAATGGGTGGATGGCTGGTATTGTAAAGCGCTTGGGGCTCCTCACAGGGGGCTAGAAAGCGCTATATAAATAAGCTCCATTTATACCCTGATGCATGCTCAATAATCCAGGTAGAAAAATCTAAAAAAGCTAAGTCTGGTCCTCTGGACATTCAAAAAACAAAAAAACAAAACAAAGCAAAAAATTGTAGAAACGTTTCGTCTTTCGTCCGAAAGACTTCCTCAGTCTGAGGTGCTGGGTTCAGCTCAGTCTTATAAATAGCACCCTCTCACAGTGTTACACAACCAGTTGGCTGATGACAGCCTGAAACCAGCTGCTCACATGATCAAGGAGGACCATCAGCCTAACAATGGATCGTTAGCACCCTGATGGTTGTTTGCTATTCACAGAGGGCTGAGTGATACCAGCAATCACAGCATTGTAGGAGGGGGACAGTTGAACTCGGAGGCCTCCACCCCTGTTTAATGATGGGCGGTTTCTTTTCACAAAGATGGCCTCCTTTACTCCTCTCTCAAACCATCGTTCCTCTCTATCAAGGATGTGAACATCTTCATCCCTGAAAGAGTGACCGCTGGCCTGGAGATGAGTGTAGACTGCAGAGTCCTGACCTGATGATGTTGATCTTCTGTGCTGGGCCATCCTTTTGGCCAGTGGCTGTTTAGTTTCCCCGATATAAGACTGATCACAGCCCTCCTGACACTGAACAGCATACACAATGTTACTCTGTTTTTGCCGGGGGACTGGATCTTTGGGATGAACCAGTTTTTGCCGTAATGTATTTTGAGGTTTAAAAGCCACTGGGACGTTGTGTTTAGAAAATAAACGTCTCAATGTCTCTGAAACCCCTGCAACATATGGAATGGCCACTGGTCTGGGTCTGGGTTCCTTCTTTTCACCTGATGGCTGGCTGGAGTCCTGTTTGGGTTTCTTCTCTGCTTTCAGGAAGGCCCAGTTAGGATATCCACATTTCTCTAGAGCCTGTTTTGTGTGTGATTTCTCCTTCTGTCTGGCTGCTGAGTTAGTGGGGACGCTGTCTGCTCTGTGGTACAGAGTCCTGATGACTCCTAACTTGTGCTCCAGAGGGTGATGGGAGTCAAACTGTAAATACTGGTCTGTGTGGGTGGGTTTGCGGTACACCTCAGTTTGCAAATTTCCTCTATCAGAAACAGAGACCTCACAGTCCAAGAAAGCCAACCTGCCATTTCTTACATCTTCTCGTGTGAACTTGATATATTTATCCACAGAGTTGATGTGATCAGTGAAATGTTGGACTTCCTGAGATTTAATTTTAACCCAGGTGTCATCAACATACCTGAACCAATGACTTGGTGGTCTCCCCGTAAAGGATGTCAAGGCTCTCTTTTCTACCTCCTCCATGTACAGGTTGGCAACAATAGGAGAAACTGGAGACCCCATAGCACATCCATGTTTCTGCCTATAATATTGCTCCCCATATGTGAAGTAGGTTGACTGCAGGCACAGTTTCAAGAGTTGACACAGTTGCTCTGTGGAAAGCGTGGTTCTGCTGTTCAGAGTGGTGTCTGATTTTAACCTTAAACAGACCACCTCTACTGCTTCATCAACAGGAATGCACGTAAAGAGTGATGTAACATCAAAAGAGACCATTGTTTCATCAGTCTCCATGATGACATCCCTCACCTTATCCACAAAGTCCATGGTGTTCTGTATGTGGTGTTCTGAGCTGCCAACTAAAGGGATGAGTACAGATGCCAGATATTTGGAAACATTGTAAGTGACAGAGTTAATCATGCTAACAATTGGTCTTAAAGGTACACCTTGTTTGTGGATTTTGGGTAAACCATACAGACTTGGCGTGGCCTCCCCTGGGTACAGTCTGTGGTACAGAATATTGTCAATAGCCTTGTCCTGCTTCAAAATTTTCAGGCAATCTATCAACTTCTTCTTGTAACCACTTCCTGGATCTCTTTTCAGCGGTTCATAAGTGGTTAAGTCACTAAGGAGTGACATAACTTTCTCATGATAGTCTTTCTGGTTCAAAATCACTGTGCACCTTCCTTTGTCTGCTGGGAGAATTATGATGTTTTTGTCCTTGCTAAGCGTAGTGAGTGCATCCCTCTCTTCTCTACTGATGTTGGAAGGTGGTGGTTTAGCATTACTGAGACAGGCTGAAACTTTGACTCTGAGTTGTTCTGCTTCAAAGTCTTTAATTTTGTTGTTACGGATGGCTGACTCAGTGGCTGTGATCATCTCCACCAGTGGAATTCTACTTGGTGCCACTGCAAAGTTTAGCCCCCTGGCAAGAATCTCTGTCTCCGGCTGGGTGAGCTGTCTGTCAGATAAATTCTTCACCCACTTTTCTGTCTCCCCGGCATGTGTATCGGAGTGTTGTCTTACACTGAATGTGTTGTTGTTGGAATTGTTATGGTGTTGACGAGTTATCAGTGAGTTAAATTTGTTTTGTTGTCGAGTCTTGGACTTGACATGCTGTGCTAAGCGTGCCCGATCTGTACAGTCCATCACTTGCTGAAGTGTGGTCTGATCTAGGCACGTTGTTAGTTTTTGATAAATTTGCTCTTCTTTGGCCTTCAAGGCCTCAATGGTAAAATTGGTCTGTCTTACCCGTTCATTCAGCAGCTGCGTCTGTGCCTTCTGAAGGATGTTGCTTGCCCGGTGCCCGCTGACCGATGAATTCAGTTCCAGGCTCTTAGGAATAATGCCACTTTGTCTGCATCTAAGGTTGAATCGCAAGTGGTTCCTGTAGTCCGCCCTCTTCCTAGCTGTTTTCTCAAACTCTCTAACAAGTTTGAGGCAATCCTGGCCAAAGTGGTTCAAAATACCCTGATGCATGCTCAATAATCCAGGTAGAAAAATCTAAAAAAGCTAAGTCTGGTCCTCTGGACATTCAAAAAACAAAAAAAACAAAACAAAGCAAAAAATTGTAGAAACGTTTCGTCTTTCGTCCGAAAGACTTCCTCAGTCTGAGGTGCTGGGTTCAGCTCAGTCTTATAAATAGCACCCTCTCACAGTGTTACACAACCAGTTGGCTGATGACAGCCTGAAACCAGCTGCTCACATGATCAAGGAGGACCATCAGCCTAACAATGGATCGTTAGCACCCTGATGGTTGTTTGCTATTCACAGAGGGCTGAGTGATACCAGCAATCACAGCATTGTAGGAGGGGGACAGTTGAACTCGGAGGCCTCCACCCCTGTTTAATGATGGGCGGTTTCTTTTCACAAAGATGGCCTCCTTTACTCCTCTCTCAAACCATCGTTCCTCTCTATCAAGGATGTGAACATCTTCATCCCTGAAAGAGTGACCGCTGGCCTGGAGATGAGTGTAGACTGCAGAGTCCTGACCTGATGATGTTGATCTTCTGTGCTGGGCCATCCTTTTGGCCAGTGGCTGTTTAGTTTCCCCGATATAAGACTGATCACAGCCCTCCTGACACTGAACAGCATACACAATGTTACTCTGTTTTTGCCGGGGGACTGGATCTTTGGGATGAACCAGTTTTTGCCGTAATGTATTTTGAGGTTTAAAAGCCACTGGGACGTTGTGTTTAGAAAATAAACGTCTCAATGTCTCTGAAACCCCTGCAACATATGGAATGACAACTGGTCTGGGTCTG
>JBBPBX010075796.1:0-17266 GCA_038048925.1 Garcialebias charrua | reverse complement strand
GGCTCTTTCATTTTGGCCTGTTGTTCCAGGTATATAACTATTAGTCCAGGGGTGTCAAACTCATTTTGATCTGGGGGCCGCATACAGCTTAATCTGATCTCAAGGGGGTCAGACCAGAATACTCATTCCAAAAGTCCACTTTTGTCTTTGTATTAGTGCAAAGAATAAAGAAATTATAAAAATATTAACATTAAATTAATTGTCCTTTTACATTTTTACTCAGTTTAACATTTAAGTGCATTACATATTAAAAAACTGATCAGTGATTGCACGTTTTAAAACATTTATTCAACAAACTGTTTTGTTAAATACCCTGATGCATGCTCAATAATCCAGGTAGAGAAATCTAAAAAAGCTAAATCTGGGCTTCTGGACATACAAAAAAACAGTTCTGTTAAAACCCTTTCCTGCATGTTAAAAGTGCATCAAAATTTAGAAATGAATGAATTTTAAATCCATTTTCCACATCTAGGAAGCAACTGTGAACCCATAAATTGAGCTTCGAGCGTAGCTGTTTTATTACTGCAGATTTTTAAGAAAATAGCGTTTATTTTTTATTTTTTTATTCAGATTCATCTGCGGGCCGACTAAAACCCCCTGGCGGGTCTTTGCCACCCCTTAGTCGATTTTTAAAGTCCAACTCTCCACTTATTATAAATTGAGATTCAATTTATGTCCCCAATAGATTAAAATTAAAGATGTATTTAAGACCTGTCTGTGAGGGCTACTCCCTCCTTAGCACTTTGAGATTTCCATTAATGAAAAGTGCGTTATAAATTGAATTCATTACTATTATTATTATTATTTATTTTTCTTCAAACCCCAATCTATCCTCTTCTTTTATTCATCTGACTCCAAACAGTTATTAAAATCTGCACCTGCATCCTTTTACTTTTATTAAATGTTTCAGAACGAATAACCCAACTGGATGACTAAATTAAATAAATAAAAATAACTCCGACCTGTTTTTGGTTTTTCTAGAAATTATTATGCTCCTGTCTGCAGTACCTTTTTTCGTCCATCAGGGGTCTCCATTATACTCAGGCTCAGTGTTTGCCAGGTGTACGATAATTTTCGTATTTGTACGATAATTTTGCCCTCTGTACGATCAATAATCCCGACAAAGGCCAAAAATACAATAATTTCGCCATTCTGTAAACGTGTAGTTGTGATCGGTTTTCATCAGCCTGTCGCAACTGTCTGTCGGAGTTTTTTGTGAACCCTGAAGGCGTCTTGGAATTCCAGCTAATCGTGCTTTTCTAAATGTGACAGAAGACTTTCTGTAGAGCTCTTTAGTTGCCCCCAGACAATAATGCGTATTAATGTCTATGGTTCCCCCCAGTACTGACGCCACAAAGCTGTGAGTGCCTGTTAGACGCTACAGTACAGTACTTATTATTTTGTTTATAATGGGTGTACGATAATCCTACATTTCTCACCTGGCAACCCTGCTCAGGCTATACAGGAAACGACTGTCTTTTGCGTCCGGAACGCTCACAAGACGTGGACATTCACTGGAACTATTCACAAAAGTACGTAATCCACTTTCTCTGCTTCTTATATTGGAAAATACAAGTATGATGCGTTCGGTTCTACATTCTCACGGCCTATACACAAATTATAAGAACGACGACGACGTCTCGTGAACCAGTCGGACCTAGTGGCTCGTTAGCTTTGCTGTTAGCTGCTAAGTTCGTCTACAAAAACTAAATTTGGATTATTTAAAGTCGATATTGTTTATCTACACGACGCGCCACTGTACGCTTTGTTAGCGAATCCGATGTGAGCTGTCTACCGTTACAAAGTTATAAAATGTCCGCTGTTGGGCAGCCTATGCTATGCTAACGGGAGGTTCACTGCAATTTTCCAACTTTCCCGTTTGTCTAAGTGTTATAACCTAAAATTATTGAGATAGAATGTCATAATCCTTTTTGATCAATCCTTCCAATTGTGACGGTTCATTCGGCCCTAATTAATTTATCTCGAACTATCCGCAAATATTTTATTTGTTTATTCAAAAAACTGTACAATCCTGAGGCCTTCTAGCCTGGTTAAACCCAGACCCTCGTTCAGAGCTGAGCTGAAGTTCTATTTTTTCATTTCACCCACATTCACGCTGTAGAAAATGATCTCGTCCTGTTAAAATGGAGAAGTGTAAACCGTTTTAATGTAATGTTTATTTTTGTGTTTCAGGAACCCAGCCCAACTCCTGAAGAGGTGGAGAATTTGTTTATTACTCTATTAACTGCTGTATCTAAATAAAACTGTTCTAACTTTAGTGTCTCAATGTTTGTTTCATATTTAATCTTCAGATAGCTTGTGACAAGTTTAAGAAAAAAAAAGCAATCCATAAATATGTCATACAGGCTAAAAATACAGTAATCATTATTTTCCTCCTTCCATTTTTGAATTCTTTAAAGTCCATGACTCACCATGTTTTCAAATAGCCTCGCCAGTATTTATTTGTTTATTTAAAAATAATACAGGAGCGTTTATTTATATTGTAGAGAAATAACGCTAAATGTGTTATTTCATGATTCATAGCAGATTTTTAGCAAAAGCTCCGGGAATATCTGCCCCTCTCTTTTTTCTCTCCCCGTTGGTCAGGAGTTCAGAAAGGTAGCTCTGAGCACGCAGCGGAGCTCTGAGCGCGCGTGCCCGTGCTCTCTGGACAGAACCGAGCCCTGAGTCAACGAACAGAACTCCAGGGGTAACAGCAGAACGGGGAGCCAGGGAGAAGACGAGAGAAGCCGCGCGGCTCATGCTCCTCTCTGCGCAGAAGCTGAGAGGCTCTGAGAGCAGCGAGCAACAGTCGCAGCGGTGTTATATCTTATTAAAACGTCTATAAAATAAATAAATCAGAGCACTGGTCCAGTTGTACACACAAATGCACCAAGAAATATGCAGTTTTAACTCCCATTTTTTAAAGATATGTATGGGAACAATTAAATAAATAACAAGTAGGACCGTGCTTTTATTGAGGCAAAAAATATTGTGATATCAAGGTATTTTACTTAATAATTTCTGTATATAGCCTGTTTCAGCTTTTTCAGCTAATTCTACATTTTTAATCCAACTTTTCAGCCTAATTTAGCAAAACCATGCTCTTGTTTAGCTATTTTTTTTTTTAAATCATTCTAATTAACTTAAACTGTTTATTTTCATTAGACCAGTGTTTTTCAACCTTTTTGGAGCCAAGGCACAGTGTTTTCATTGAAAAAATCACGAGGCACACCACCAACCAGAATTGTAAACAGAGATACTGTACTCTGTATCCGCCTATATTAAATATATAGTCATTCTTATCATAGTGTCTTGGATAGAAATGAAATAAACACAGAAATGTATTTTTATCATTTTATATTTCTTATTTCAATGTGGTCTTGTGACTGTTACATGCTCAAAGCAGCAAGGGGCGATATGTACCATTTAAGTTTACCGGTATATATATATATATATATATATATATATATTTTTTTTTTTTGGGTACTTCATTGTGTATTTTATGAGTGTGGACAAAGTCAAACACTAAAGCTGTTTAGAAAACCACTTGGTTTCTAAACTTAAAAATATTTAGATCACAGATCAAAAATTTAAACTGAGAGCCTGTATCATTTTAAGGGAAAAATATGTTGTTTCAAAATTTCATAGCGTCTACAAATCCCCCCCCAAAAAATTGGGATAAATCCATTTTTCCCACTGTGCCGTAGTAAGTGGACCACTTATAGCTTTGGCCCCCTCTCGGTCCCCCCAGCAATAAAAGTCTAGCTCCGCCACTGGTCCAGAGCAGCACAGCGCTGCAGAGAGAGAAAGCCACGCGCAGTTTGGAGAGCAGAGACAAGTCACGCAGGTGAGGCAGGCAAGCTGACGTGACATGGCAGGAAACCATTATTTTAGAACATAAAAAAGATTTAGTATTCTGTGACTAATTCTATTCTATTTTTATCTGGTCCAGGAACTCTTATCAGATTATTTTATCAGCGAAAGTCAGCGCGTTTTCCTCAATATTTTTTCTTCACTCAGTCCCACACTTTATTTATTTTATTTGTTTGTGGGTTTAATTTTTTTCTTCACTCAGTCCCACACTTTATTTATTTTATTTGTTTGTGGGTTTAAATTTTTTCTTCACTCAGTCCCACACTTTATTCATCTTATTTATTTGTGGGTTTTATATTTCAATGCCTTCATTCCTAGTGTATTATAACGTATTTACGCATGGTAATATACAAATACATCACCTCACCAGATCCCGCCTCCACTTAATCAAAAATCAAATTATAAGTAGATTTAATTGACACTGTTTTTATAGTTAGCCACAAAACCTAACGAGATTAACAGTGAACTCGGTCTAGGGTTTCAGGAGCGACGGCGAATATTTATTCTAGAACCCCACTCCCCCTCAACCAGATTGATCCGTCAATCAACTGGGTGCGCAACCACTGCGTGTTTTTACTCTGGGATCTGGAGTCTTGGCTGGAAACTTATAATTCTACTTTTAATTTTATCGTTTTTTTTTTTCACGTATTTACCCTGGAGTCCAAACACTGAGTAAAATTTGCCTATAAAATTTCCAATCACAGATTTCGTTTAAACAGGAATCTGCTTACCTTTTTTGTTGGAGTGACCGGTCACTGATCAGTGCTCTGGACTCCTCTGCCCCTTCCTGTCCGCGCGTGCAACCATCTCGGTGGAACCTCCATTTTTGTTGGCTTTGATTCTTATTCGCCGCAGAATTCGTTTTTTGGTTCACTTTGGAACAGAAAGAAGAGATACACTTACACACGACAGACGCTCACTTAAAGTTCCAAACCAGTTTAATTAATCATAAGTTAAAAGTCACAGAATACATTTGTTCTATTTCAAAAGTCATTATATTGGATTAGAATAAGTGGACAGAGAGTGAGTGAGAGAGATAGAGAGACAGAAGAAAGAGAGAGAGAGAAAACATATTGAAATGGCATTTCAAGAGAGACCCCATATACAACCTGATTTAGTCTGAATACAGCTGTTCTTCGTTGGGCTGGCTGCGTTGACTCGCATGGAGGAGGAAAATTCATATTTTTATACCCTTCTCTGGGTTGCCCTCAATTTAATAATAGAAGTTCTACTTTATGCTCTTATTTGGGCATTTGCCTGCTCTCACCTTAATAATAGAAGTTCTGCTTTATGCTCTTATTTGGGCATTTGCCTGCTCTCACCTTAATAATAGAAGTTCTGTTTAAAGACGTTGCCCTTCCCCAAAGCAGCTCACACAAAACTATAAATCCACACACCCTTAGATCCAAAAATAGAGCAGTCCCTAAGCCTGCAGGACAGACACAAGCTGCATCCTTTTAAAACCCTTCAAGATGAAAAAACACGAAGACAAAAATATGTTTATTTCACAACACCGCCCGCTCCAGGTCTCTGAGGTCAGATAGCCAACTCTTGCTCTCTGTTCCACGGACAAAATATAAACGTTGGGGTGACCGTGCCTTTTCTGCGGCCGCACCTCGACTCTGGAATACACTCCCACTTGAGCTACGCCAGATTACTGAACTTGGCCCTTTTAAATCAAAGCTTAAGACTTTTTTATTCAAACTGGCTTTTAGTAATTAAATATGTGGTGACATTTCTGGTTTTATTTTTGCTTTTATGTTGTGTTTTTCTTGATTTTTAATCTGTCTTTTTAAGTATTGCACTGTTTTTGTTAAGCACTTTGGTCACCACCACCGTGGTTGTGTAAAGTGCTATATAAATGAATAAATAAATGAAATGAAATGGATTATTGAGCATGCATCAGAGTATTTTGTTAAAACACTTTCCTGCATGTTAAAAATGCTTGATCAAACCCATCAAAATTTAGAAATGAATGAATTTTAAATCCCTTTTCCACATCTAGGAAGCAATTGTGAACACATAAATTGAGCTTTGAGCGTAGCTGTTTTATTAATGTTCATTAGTGAAACCTTGCTCACAGGTAGGTAGTCCTAAACATGGACATTTTTGCAGCCAGTGCTGTCAATTTAGGATAGCGTGGTAAGAGATACTTGTAAAATGTGCCAAGCCCACAGAGGCAAATCTGTCCTTCAATTCTACATCACATTGCAAATCAATGGCCCTCATTCACGAAAATGTTCGTATTTTTATCCTAAATTTCTCCTACTTTTGTGCGTACGAAGCGTTCGTACGAACATGCCACGTCAGATTCAACAAAGTCTTCTATCCTGAGGAAACGTGTGTAAATGGGTTGCGTAAATATGATGAATCCCACCTGTTCTAAACAGCTGCGCGTGCACGCAGAGAGGTTATTTACATAATTCCCACCCCTCAAAACACCATATAAGGCCACGTTTCCTGCCTTCTGACAGCAGGAAGTGTCCATTCATTCAAACTCAAGAAGTAAAAGGAGGAACTTCACGCGTTCGGAGATCTGCTCTCAGTCGCGCTGTGGCTACCCCCCCACCCCCCCGCAAGTGTCGGATGGTCAAATATCTTTAATTTTAGTGTACTGTGTTACATTATAGTTTCACTTATTCAGAAGAGCCGTGGCGCACCGCTACCCCCCCACCCCCACCCACCCCCCCGCAAGTGTCGGATGTGTTTTTGAACAGAAGCATTTTAAAATGTCTCGAAACTACAGTTAACTTCATATTAATATTGTAGTGCATATGTTTTGTCTCCCGTGGGTCGTACAGTATCAGAAATCAAGAATAAATGGTTTGATCTGAAAATGGCTTCAAACAAACGTCTCGCCGCAGCACGGACAGGAGGTGGTCAAGGAATAGTCTGAGATGGTGGACAATAAATGCCACGCTGCAAGACGCGTGCCAACATGTTTTGCAGCACAAATGGGTCATGCGCGCACCTCGGTCAACGCGCAACCACATTCTGCAGGTTATATTTCGAATCAGATATAATAATTAATTGCTCCGATGGTGTTTGGCACAAGATCAGTCTTACCCCAAAATTACACTACATACGGTCCGCTCCGCAGGTCGCAGCTGAGCGTCTCAAACTCCAATTTCCACTACCTCCGCTCAGCTCAGGTCCGCCTGCATGCGCCGCTCCTAGACGCATGCGCGG
The DNA here is from genome assembly GCA_038048925.1 of Garcialebias charrua. Classification (NCBI taxonomy): domain Eukaryota; kingdom Metazoa; phylum Chordata; class Actinopteri; order Cyprinodontiformes; family Rivulidae; genus Garcialebias; species Garcialebias charrua. Next base: position 10,201 of record JBBPBX010075796.1, on the reverse strand, counting down.
GATTTGCGGGATCGCGCGATAAATCAAGTGATAAATAAGTAAGTCAGAACAAAACAATTCATTCGGTGGAAGAAGGAGAACAACAGTAGAGACTGCTGCCTTGATCTTCTCTCGTAAATGAGCGACAGGACATGGTTTGAGCAACAGGAAGTGATGTATTACATTTCAGAATAAAATACTTTATTTATTTATTTATTTATTGTATTGCGTTTGTAGGCGTAGTCATAAATGATAGTTTGAAAGCATTTTTGTACAAATAAATCCGTATAGAGCTAGGATTAAGTCCGCCCGTGGTGATTTTATTTTGTAAATACGGAAGTTGTGCTCGTTCCTTTTCCTGTTGGTGCGACGTAATCTTCAAAAGTTGACTCCGGCACAGCTCCGGCGTCCGGCAGAAATAGAAAAATTTCTAATTTTGACGGACTGCCGTCCGCTCTCCGCAGCTCGCCGCCGCCGTGCGGAGCCAGTGTAAATTCTGTCATTGATTATAATGGGTGCGTATTTGCTGCGGAGGTCGGACCGGAGCGGGGCGGAGCCGGAACGCGTGTGGTGTAATTTTGGCGTAAATTCGTACTTGTTCTGCGGTGGTGTATGGGGATTTTATGTACCTGGGTGTCAATATGAGGAGCGGCTTTGATGACGAAGGGGAGCGCATGACTCACTGAAGCATGCGCGACACACCAGACAAATTAAACTTAAAATTATAATTCTAATTCAAACAGAATAACCTATTGTCAAGAATAATTATGGTGCGTGATTTTTTTAAACCCAAAATATTTTCTAAATAACGAAATATGAAGTTATTCGTGGAGAAGATCCGTCTGGATGACAGCAGACTGACGCTCCTAAATTATACGACAGGTCCGGACCACTCGTAAATTTTGTTCGTATCTGAAAAAAATCGTAGGATACGAAAACATTGTTGAATGCCGCAAATGATCCTAAATCACTCGTACGCACAGTTTAAGAACAAATCTGTGCGTACGAACGGTTCGTGAATGAGGGCCAATGATTTCAAGTTGCATGTCAACAGCACATTAGAAGCTCTGACTGTGAGTGGTGAGAGAAAAACTGCAAATTCTGTCTGGAGTTCGCCTTTGTGGTGCCGAGACAACTGCAGCTTTGTGCACTCGTCCCATCTTTTAAAATGTGTCAATAAAGATATATTCTATTCTTCTAAAGACCTGAAATCGTTTCTCAAACTCCCTCAGCAACCCTAAAATCTTGTTTTTGTACTGTTTCACATAAGGAAGAAGGCTTGCTGCGCACATGAAGACAGGGAAAATGAGCAGCTCCGGTTACTGTCTGCTGCGGCTCCCAAACTAAAACATAGCGCCCCTGGGTCCTAGAGGCAGCCGGTTTGAGTAGGACAACATAGGAACTGCAGATTTTTAAGAAAATAGCGTTTATTCTTTTTTTAATAATTCAGATTAATCCGCGGGCCAACTAAAACCCCCTGGCGGGCCTGTTTGACACCCCTGGTTTAGGGGGTTAGGGGACTGAATCCTTCTCCCATATGAGAAAGTAGATGGCATGGTCCATCCTCTGGGGAGGCCCATGGTTCTGGTTCTAGGAGCTTTGTGGGTGACATTGGCATCTCCCATAATGCACCCTGGTCCACCATGAGAGTGGATGAAAGGTATATTTGTATATGTAATAAATGAGTTCTTTCAAAAATAAAGTTGTTTTAAATAAATTCTAAAATATTTTTTTCAATAAAAATTGAATGAATATATTGAAAAAAAAATCTTATACAAAAGGGGAAAAAAAGTTTTTACCAGAGCAACTGAATTACTATTGGAGTAAATACATTTTAAATAAATTCCTAAATAAATAAATGAAAGTAAAATAAATATTAAAAAAAATAAAAATGAATATGGTAGATCAAAAAATAATGTATATCTAAAGAGAAAGTAAAAGTTTTTACCAGAATAACTAAGAATTACTACAGGAGTAAATTAAATGTAAACAAAATTCCAAAATTTGTGAAGGAAAACTGAAACTAAATGAATATTTTGAGAAAAAGGATCAAAACTAACAAAATTAGTGTTTAAATGAAAGTGGAAAATAATTTACCGGAGCAAATTAAATGACTACATGTAAATGAACTATATTAACAATAAGAAATATTTTAAACTAATATTAATCTTTTAGTTGAGATTTTTTATTACTCAAAATTATTTATTTATTTATTCTGTTATCATGACAATATAACGTGTGCCGGCGCGACATTTTGGCTTATCACAGAGCCTTCTTCCAGCAGTGGCACACTTAACAAAACAAACATATTGGAGGTCTGCAGTCCAATCTGATGTTGGTCCCTTGCAGTGTTGCCAGATAGATTCCAGGTTTTCCAGCCCAAAAATCTGTAAAACAACGCCCAAAACCCACCCAATCAGAAAGTGTCACGTGACACTGTGGGACCGTTCAGAAAGTGTCACGTGACACTGTGGGACCGTTCAGAAAGTGTCACGTGACATATCACATACAACATTCTGGGGGGGGGGAGGTTAAATTAGGTCCTCTGGATGGGTACATGGGTTAAAAAAATTGTAGAAACGTTTCCTTTTTTATCCAACAGCCTTTTTCAGTCTGAACTGTACTAAGCTTATCCACCTTATTCCTAGCCCCCATGATGCCTTGCGCAAATTATGTGTACGACTTCCGCCAAAAGTCAGAACTGGCACTTTTTTTTTTTTCACGCTAGCAACGCGCTAACTGGTTTTCGTCAGAGGTTTTAAGTCATAAAATATGTGGGAACACGAACGATCACAACTCAAATGTGGAGATATTGTTTTACCGCTACCTACAGCTGTTGAGGGGTGGGAGGACGACTTGAAGAAGTGGCCGAAAATAACGTACACTAGCATATTTAGCTACTAGCATACTTAGCTACTTTGACAGTTGCTTCAGATGGCGAAGCGATGAGCAATCTGAAAAGCTCTGAAGCTTATTAGTATCTTCACATTAACAAGGTTGGTCCTGTTATGTTAAGAGAGGTGGGACACTTTATTTAAACAAACATAAAGCCCAGTCTAAGCATTAAAACTCCACATCTCCAGGTCCAGCTAACAATGATGTTGCTTTGGACTTTTGAGCTGCAAGATGTTTATCTGGACACCAACTGAGCACCTGGAGCTTGACATTTCTTTTGACAAATACTTTACTGATTCACAAATGAAGCACCTTGAGAACTTTTAATAAAATACAGTAAATGAAAACAAATAATGAAATAGACAGGAAACGATCTTTAAAAACTTGATAATGACAAAAGTGACATTTAGATAGAAACAGTAGTTTAATCCAAAATTAACTGATATAGTGCACACAAAAACCTAACCTTGTAAGAAGGTTAACAGTCAACTATTGTACATAACAAATGAATCATTTTAGCAAATACTTTTCTAATGTAATATAGTTAACATTGCATCCTTTAAAAAACATGTTAAGAGTTGTGTTACGTTTACAGCAAGTACACCAGTACTGTACATGTTTGAGAAAAATGTTTACATTTAATGTCTTCTCACTTCTCACTTGAAATAAGCTGGCATCCTTTGCGTGTGAATGCTGGAATGATTAAATTGACACCATAGCTCTTGCAGCAGGTCCCTCACTGTGAAACCACGATCACCCATCACCTCATCTCCAGCACGCAGATAGTCCAGAAACCCAGAGTTCTGTGTTATATACCTGTCACTGCATTTACCACCATAAGCATCTGAAATAAACATGATTATTCCAGAGGGAGAAACAGCCAATAAATATTTCACAGTGTTATTTGCATGTATGATTCACTTCTGGAGTCCAAGTTTTTAGCTTTCTGCAAAACATGTTGCTTTAATTGTTTCACGGGGCAACCATAGAATAAGGTCGTTGGTTTGTTCTGACATTATGTCAATCCACATTCCAACAGTCATGCTGCATGTGACTGTGGTGGTGTTTACAGCTTTACACTCTCATCAAGCCCATCTGAAAGTAACAGTACAGTATACAAGCATTAGGGTTCATTTATGAACACACACACACACCTAGATTATATATATGTAAATAAACGCACACACACACACACCTATATTATATATATATATAAATAAACGCACACAGCATACATATATAGGTGCGTGTTTATTTGCCAGTTATGAACGAAAATATTTGTATCATTTAATCACTGACTACATAAAATCATAAAACTAAAAGATGTCTCTTAAATCATACCTGGTGTTCTCGATCCTGGAGGATACGGTGTCTTTTTTCAGGTGGTTTCTCGTAGCTCAGCCACAAAGAAGGATGCAGGTTTTTGTTTTCGGAGCATGTTCAACACACACTAGTTGTAGCCACAAATTCAGCTTCGTCTGATTATTCGTACAGCCACGAACAGCGCAACAGGTACCCGAGCTCCACAAGGACATCTTCGTGACAATATTAGCTCGAAATAACAGAAAACAGAACTTCAACGACGCGCACAGATTAGCAAGTAAACAACGAGGAGCCAATGCAGAAATTCTACTTCCGGGGTCAAACGGAAGTAAGACACATTATCGCTTCTACAGTGACACCCTCAGGAATAAGGTGGATAAGATAAAATTGTATTGATCCCACAGAAAATTGTTGTGCCAGATTTTCAGTATAAGGAACATACACAACAACCACACAAGATATAAAAAAACATCAAAGAATATAAAAATAGCAACATTTAAAGACCGTGTAAAGTGAATTTCAACATTTTCTTCAATAAACATTATAAATGTCGTAATTGTAATCTTGTAAATGAGTAAAAAGTCGATGTGACCGGGTCGCGCCCGCGTGTGTGTGTGTGTGTGCGTGTGGCGATCAGACCCCGCATGCGATGTGACCGGTTCGGACCGCGAGTCCGCTCATCTTCTAAAATAGCGCTGATTATAACAGCGGAGTTATGTGTCCTCAACTTTAAAAACATAACCAGAGTTGTTAGTGCACTAAAAACAGCGTAACTCTTGGAAAAAGGAGCTGCTGGAAGCCAGAACTCAGATAAAAACAGAGCAGGTGGATCTCTGCTTCCCCCGTATGCCTCCCCACACAGCTCAGCTCTGAAGGGGGCTGGACATGGCGCAGTACTGCGCTGAAATCACGCCCACGTGCGACACGCCCCCAGCGTTCTAGAGCAAGGCAAAATCATGTTTTTTCATGATTTTTGAGACTTAATTTTATAAGGAAATCAATGTTTTTAATCAGTCAGATTTATATGGGTGATTAATAACACATATTTATGCCGTGTGACAAAATAAAAACACAAATTTAATTTCACTTTACATGGTCTTTAAGTTCTAAAACAGGTCAGGTTTAGACAGAAACATTAAAATGTTTATTGTGGTGCAGGATTAATTTTATTCTTCTTTGTGTAGGAAAGAAGAAAGGAGTTGAAAAGTTTGAGAGCCACAGGGTGGTTCTGTGGTAAGAGTCCAGTGTGGCATGCAGGGATGGTCTGAAGAACTTTTCTTAAAACATTTTGAAATCTATAAAACAAACATTTTGTCAAACATTTAAGGAATAAACATTTTTAATAATCACTTTAAAAGTTATAAATATTGTCTTTGGTGCATGTTTGTTTTCCAAATATATTAGTGTGTGTGAATGACAGGCATTAACATAAAACACTTTGTAAAACGTGCTTTATGAAGTTCAGTCCGTTTCCTTCTATCAGTTGACCGGCAGTTCTGCCACATCCAATATGGCGGCCGCTATGACATACCGCCGCTACGGACCAGCCCACTCAACAAGGTGTCCACTAAAACTGCCTCACCAGTTGTGATCTATGATAGCCAATCAGTGATGGATAAAGGTCGGAGGAGCTTTGTTATGAAATAATGATGAATGATTGTTTGAAATGTTTTTAATAGGTTAACTCAAAAACCGCCGATCTGACTCCAAATCAGCCCAAATTATCCCCACCCGCCTAGAGCTATTTTAGCCGCAAAGTAGAGAATGAAAACAGCCCAAATGGCGGTAAACCGCCCAATCTGGCAACACTGGTCCCTTGTTGACTCATAAACAAGTGGCTTCTGCTCTGCTCCCCCTCTCCTTTTATACTCCGTTGGCCTCTCCAAGCCACGCCCCCTGTAAGAAGCCCATTTGTGTGTATGTGGCTTTTACCGGTGCAATTTGACTAAAGCTGTTTGTGTGTATAAATTAAATAGTTGTTGTAATTTTTAAGGAAATTCTATATTTTAATTCTTCCAGATGTAATGATTGTGAGAAAACTGTTTTTATATCCCATTATGTTTATTTCATTTTTTTTCATGATGTTTTTAACATAGGCTTCTACGGTCGAATTAAAGGTGCAGTCTCCAGTTCTGTAGTGCAGTCTGTAAGTTGTCTAAAAATATATTTTTAACATATTTCTTCACTCTGTCACTATCTCCTGACAGACTGATGTTAGACAAAGTAATCTCTGAAAAAAACTATAGTCCCCTTGCTTCTCCAGGTGGTAAATAAGAATTTCTAAAAAGCCACAGTGACCCGCCGTTAACCAGCCAATAAAAACAGAGCTTCTAACTTCTCACGCTCCTAACCCACGCCCCCCACCCCCATCCCAGCCTGCAGCGGCCGTGCAGGTTCTCGTTGAAATAATTGCAAAGCGATGCAAAACTGTTTTGTATGTGACACAGATGTATTAAATTCCCCTTCTTCATCCCTGATCTGGAATTTTCTTTTGTTTTTTTGCCAAAAGTCAAGTGATCGCTTCCTCCTCCGCTGAGTCATGACAGAAACATTGAGGAAATGAATGAATTTGTCACGAGCGAATTAAACTCATGTCCGAGGGGTCACGTGACCGGAATCCAAGATGGCAGCACGGTGAATAACTCCTAGGACAGTGTTCGAAAACTCCCTTTAAAACCCTTGTAAAAGCCGTAAGTAAGGCTCTAAAGATAAAGCATTGATATGTCCAAAGCTTCGTCCGTGAAACAGTGCGAAATTTTTTCAAAAAGACGCAAGACAACCACCAAAACAGCGCCAAGTCCAACGTGCGGTGAGGACGCTAACATGGCTAGCATAGCTGAAGTGCTAGAGGAGCTAAAATCACTCCGGTCAGATTTTGGAGTCAAGCTGGACAGTATTGATGAAAGGCTGACCGGAATGGCGAGTGCTATGGGTACACTGGAAGCTAAAGTGTCTGAGGTAAAACGAGACTTAATAGACCAGGTGGCTCATATGGAGGAGGCGGAGGCCCGCATAACCGAACTGGAAAGCTCGTGCGAAAAAGCAGAAACATCACTAACTTCAGCTATGAAAAGAATCCAGCTCCTTGAGGCCAAAACAGATGACCTGGAAAACCGAGGAAGGCGAAAGAATCTGCGTGTGTTTGGCATTCGAGAAGGAGCAGAGGGAAAACAATCACTTTTTGATTTTATTAACAACATGCTACCGAAGTGGCTGGAGCTAGCACCAGACAAGTCATTCGCATTGGAGCGAGTGCACCGCACGCCGCCCTCTGGAAAACCAAACCAGGTCAGAGCGGTTCTGATTCGATTCTTAAAGTTCCCGGAGAAGGAATTTGTGTACCGAGAGGCAAGGAAAAGAGAGATTCTACAAGATGGGGCCAAAATCACGTTTGCACAGGATCTATCGGCGGAGACGGTGCGGATTAGACGTGGATTTCAACCGGTGGTGAAGCTGTTTGTTGACATCGGTGCATTCCGCGGGTTCCAACACAATCCCTGCAAACTTCGGATCCTTCACAGTGGAAAAATTCATCTCTTCTCAACACCTCAAGAAGCTGAAAAATTCTACAAGACTCTTCCAAAATAAAACGCAGCGGATGCTTCTGATCAGTGAGTCATGAAAGACAAACTGTGTGTGGCTGTTCCTGCTGAACTGATCATCGACCGGAGCAGAAGCAAGATAAGTTCCAAATAAATGTGCAGTTCATATAAACACAGCTGATTGTTTTTAAGTACTCAGCATTCTAAGTCTACTTTGAATTGAACTGTTTTGAAATAAATGTTAAAAGTTAAGCCTTAAATAAGCTATTATCGTTATATCAGAGTCAGAGAGTCTTTATTGTCATTTGCACCGCATGTGGTACATGTGATGAAAACGAGATTATGTACACGGGGTCCCAGTTACATCCAACAACAAATGCAAGAGAAAAACAGTAATAACATCTAGAATTAACTAAGAAAAACATCAACTAGTAATACACTAAGCTTAATATAGTGGGAATAAACAGCAGCACGAACATGAGTTTGTATGAGCAGATGGTCACAGATGAACACAGCAACAAGAAAACAGATCAGCATCAGCATGATGTGATATTTTGCAGTGTTTATTTTTTATTTTATTTATTCATGAGTCTAACAGCCTCAGGGTAGAAGCTGTTCCTCAGTCTAGTGGTTCTACACTTGATGCTCCTCAACCTCCGTCCTGAGGGGAGTGGGGCAAAGAGTGAGTGTGCTGGGTGAGTGAGGTCTTTCATGATGCAGGTGGCTCTTTTCCTGCATCTGGAGGTGTAAATGTCTGTGATGGTGGGGAGACTGACTCCAACAGACTTCTGTGCAGCCTTCACCACTCTCTGTAGAGCTTTCCTCTCTTCAACTGTGCAGCCTCCATGCCACACATTGATGCTGGAGCACAGGACGCTCTCCACTGCACATCTGTAGAACGAGGTGAGAATCAAGGGTTAATGATATTATTTTAGTTGTATAATTAGTAGACACTGTCTATTGTGTGGAGTTTGGTGGGGGGGGGTCACGTTGACTAGTTGCTCCTCAGTAGTGTGGATCAACGTCCTCCAGATATTTGGTTCAAGGGGCGAGGGGGGGTGCATTTCAGCCGAGAAATGCCAAGGTTCAGTTGGGGATTGTTTATGACTAGTTCTGTATTTTGTTTGAGTGAATGTGTGAATGGGTGTGCAAATCTGCATTTTCAGTACTATCTCTACTTACTTTATTTACTTTACTTCAGTATAACAATAAAATAATCTGATATGGAGAAAACAACCAAAGGAACTATTTTGAATATCAAAATTACAAGTTGGAATGTCAGAGGAATAAGAAAGTTAAACAAGTATTAGATCGACTAAAATATTTGAAATCTAAAATAGTTTTTCTACAAGAAACTCACTTGATTGAGCCAGAAATACATAGAATAACCAAAAGATGGCAGGGTCAGGTGTATCATTCTTCCTTTACCAGTCACGCCAGAGGAGTTATCATTCTTATACATAAGTCAATACCATTTCAAACTATAAGGTCAATTGAGGATCCATATGGGAGGTATATCATTTTACAGGGACATATTGCAACATTAAAACTAAATCTGATAAATGTTTATGGGCCTAACAATGATAACCCATCCTTTTATGAAAATTTATTCTTAACATTATCAACCCTGGACGGACATTATCTCATAGGAGGGGACTTCAATTGCACCCTAAATCCAATTTTGGATAAATCTACTCAAATTGACACCAGTCACCCACAAACCAGGAAAACACTCCTTAACTATATAAAAGATTTAAGAATAAATGAAGTATGGAGAACAAAAAACCCAAATAACAAGGAATTTTCATGTTATTCAAGCACACATAAAACCCACTCGCGTATTGATTATTTTCTCATCTCCGTGGAGTTACTGCCTCACGTGGAGAACTGCTGGTATAATAGTATTGTAATTAGTGATCATGCCACAGTGTCCCTGGAAATTAAAGTTAATAAGATTGATCAAGGGGTGACAAGATGGAGGATGTGTTGCGAATTCAAAAGGTTGAAGGAAGCTCTGAAACGAATGTGCAAATTTTACAGGTTTATTGTACATTATAAGAATAAACCTTGCAGCAACCAACAGACCTGACTCCAAGCACAGTCCAACACACACATCTTCAAAGGCAGGGCCACGGTTATAAAACCCCGGATGTCGTCACCGCCTCCTGGAACCTGGAACCGCCTTGGACTGCTTCAGGACCGCCCTGGAACCACCTACACTACCACGTGACCCTCCTTTCTGTCAACAAACTATCAGCTCTGTATGTCAATCATCCAGTGTTATGTCTGTTGCATGTGCAGGCGTGTAACTGTTCCCTAGTGAAAACAAAGCCCGAGAGAAAAACGTTCTGCCTAGTGTCACATTTCACATTATAAGGCAGAATTAAGTGAATACAAATAATGAAACATAATGGGTGTAATGTAATACTGATAGAAATATATTTCAGATGCAAACACTCCTG
>JBBPBX010075794.1:0-17266 GCA_038048925.1 Garcialebias charrua | reverse complement strand
ATGCACGTTTTGATGATCCAAACAGACCAGCTAGCACCAGACTCACCTCATCACCAGATGAAGAGCATCTCAGGGTGTCCGCAGCAGAAGTGAGAGGCAGTCTCAGAAAGATTAATCCTCATAAAGCAACCGGACCAGACAACATCCCAGGGAAAGTTCTGAAGGAATGTGCGGACCAGCTCTGTGAGGTGCTGGCTGACATCTTCACCACCTCACTTGCACTGGAGTCAGTTCCCACCTGCCTGAAGACCGCGACCATCATCCCAGTCCCAAAGAGCTCCACAGTGACTGGTCTGAATGACTATAGACCAGTGGCCCTCACCCCGATAGTCGCTAAATGTTTTGAGAAACTGGTCATGTCCCACATCAAGGCAACCGTCAACATCAATGAGGACCCTCATCAATACGCATACCGTGAGAACCGATCAACAGAGGACGCCATTTCTTCCGTGGTCCACACTGCTCTCACCCACCTGGATCAGAAAGACTCATACGTGCGTCTGCTCTTTGTGGACTTCACATCTGCCTTCAACACCATGATCCCCCAAACTCTGATAGACAAACTATCTACACTTGGACTAAGCCCCTCTATTTGTAACTGGGTACTAGACTTCTTAACAGACAGACCACAGTCCGTGAAGATCCACAACTTCTCCTCCTCCACCATAACCCTCAGCACTGGCTCTCCTCAGGGATGTGTGCTGAGCCCCCTTCTGTTCACTCTGCTCACATATGATTGTACAGCCACACATCCAGGCTGTCATATTGTTAAGTTTGCAGATGATACAGCGGTGGTGGGATGCATCACAAACAATGATGAGTCCAGCTACAGACAGGAGGTGGAACATCTGGAGAGCTGGTGCAAAGAGAATAATCTTCACATGAATGTGAAGAAGACAAAGGAGATGATTGTGGACTTCAGAAGGAACAAACACACCCATGCCCCACTGAACATAGGTGGGTCTGCAGTGGAAGTGGTCTCCAGCTACAAATACTTGGGTGTACACATGAATGATAACCTCAGCTGGAGCAACAACACCACCAGCCTGATCAAGAAAGGTCATCAGAGACTCTACTTCCTCAGACGGCTGAGACGAGCTGGTCTGAGCAGCCCAGTTCTCACCTCGTTCTACAGGTGTGCAGTGGAGAGCATCCTGTGCTCCAGCATCAACGTGTGGCATGGAGGCTGCACAGTTGAAGAGAGGAAAGCTCTGCAGAGAGTGGTGAAGGCTGCACAGAAGTCTGTTGGAGTCAGTCTCCCCACCATCACAGACATTTACACCTCTAGATGCAGGAAAAGAGCCACCTGTATCATGAAAGACCTCACTCATCCAGCACACTCACTCTTTGCCCCACTCCCCTCAGGACGGAGGTTGAGGAGCATCAAGTGTAGAACCACTAGACTGAGGAACAGCTTCTACCCTGAGGCTGTTAGACTCATGAATAAATAAAAATAAAATAAAAAATAAACACTGCAAAATATCACATCATACTGATGCTGATCTGTTTTCTTGTTGCTGTGTTCATCTGTGACCATCTGCTCATACAAACTCATGTTCGTGCTGCTGTTTATTCCCACTATATTAGGCTTAGTGTATTACTAGTTGATGTTTTTCTTAGTTAGTTCTAGATGTTATTACTGTTTTTCTCTTTCATTTGTTGTTGGATGTAACTGGGACCTCGTGTACATAATCTCGTTTTCATCACATGTACCACATGCGGTGCAAATGACAATAAAGACTCTCTGACTCTCTGACTCTTTAGCTTCTCTCCACTGGCTCCCTGTCAAATCCAGAATTGAATTCAAATCTTACTTCTAACCTACAAAGCTCTCAACAACCTAGCTCCATCTTATATTACAGATCTTATTGTTCCATATTTTCCTAACAGAGCATTTCGCTCTTAGACTGCTGGTTTACTTGCAGTTCCTAGTGTTTCCAAAAGCAGAATGAGAAAGATCTGTAGTTCAGTCTAGTAAATCTAATTCTCTCTTGTGGAACAAACTTCCTGTTTCTGTCCATGAGGCTGACACATTGTCCCGTTTTAAGACTTTCCTTTATGTCATCTCTGTTGTTCAGAGCACCTGGGACTCAATTTTATATACACTTTAGACATTCATTCATAAACATCTTCATAAAAGTCACATATAGGGAATGGAGTGAGCACTATGGCTATGGGTGGCGGGATGACATCAATCTCGCCCCCATGCCTATGCTCACTCAACATTATGCATTTAGACAATAGGGCCTGGGTTAGAGTTGGAGTGGAGGGGAAACTGGTACAATGCTAGCCTTTGCTCCTTCTCTTTCTCTTTTAAGTACATTTTACAACAACACTCAACAACAGTACATTTGGGGACGGGGGTGTGTGTGTCGGGGTCTTGATTTGTTAATTTCAATTTTATTTATTTATGTATTTATATATATATATATTATTTATGTATTTATTATATATATATATATATATATATATATATATATTATTTATTTATTTTTCTCTTACCCCCCTGGTTGCCTGGCGGACATTCTGGGGGTGGGCCGTCAGGGGTTGTGCTGGGGTGTGGGGGGGTTCGGGGCCTGCGGGTTTGCCGTGGGCGGGACTGGCAGTGCGCTCCCCCTGGGGCTGCTTGGGCTCGGGTGTCCTGTCCTGTCCTGTCGGCAGGGCGCGGGGTGGGCCGGATCTTGGATGTCTGCTACTCTCCACCCCAGAATGAATGGGCCTACCTCCTGGGTTTGGATGTGGGCTGCCCCATGTAGGGAGCAGGTACATGTCTTGGACCTAGGGGGTATAGAGTGTGCATCGGGATTATGAATGGAGCGTGTCGTTATTGTTTGTCTTTCTGTGACTGAGGGTGAGGATGAGGGTGGGTCTGAATGAGTGTGTCTGTGTATGAATGTTTAAGTGTCAGGCTGGGACTTGGACTGCCCCCTCTCTGACACTTCTGAGGCTACCTAGTGTCGCGCTCCTGCCACGTGGCCCCCTGGTGGGTGTTCCTCTGCCTGCGGGCGTGCTTGGGGCCCTCACTATCTGGGGCTGGGCGCTTGGGCGTTTGTCGGCTCGGCCTGGTGGCTGCCTGGTGGGGCTCGGGTCCTCTGGTCCTGTCGGGTCTGGACCTGAGGGATGGGCGTCCCCGGTGCCCGAGCCTCGGTGACCGGCCCTGGGGCTACGTCGGTGCAGCGGGCTCCGGCGGGGGCCTGTGTATTGTCGCTGTTGACCCCGGGGGGTCATTGTGTGTGGTCCCTGGTGGGGTTCGTCCGGTTCTTCCACTTGGTCGGATCTGGGGAGTGGACGAGTGGCTCGTCCTGTTCGGGTGGTCCTGGGGACTCTGGGCTCGGGGTCCTTCCTGGGGTCTTGGGCTTTGATCGCCCCTTCGTCTGTCTCGGGCTTTGGGGGGACGGGTCTCTGATGCTTCACAGTCGCTACTAAATGTTCTATTGGAGGAACCTTATTCACTTATGCATGCTCACAACCACACACAAATGGATGCAGGGATGTATATGTAGATATATGCAGATATGTAGATGGGTATATGAATGAATATAAATGTATATGTATGTATACTGTATATATATTTGTAGGTATGGGTATGTGTATTTATAGAAATCTACTGCAAGGTCATGAATATTATCAGTCTTTATGCATGTATGTTTCGTTGCTGTGTTCTGTCATGTGCTTTGCAGGATTGTGGACGGAGGTTTGGTGTGTTTGCCTTGTGCTCTTTTTGTGGATAATTGTTGTTTTGTTGTCTTACTTTCTCTTTTCTTTCTTTCTCTCTCTAAAAAAAATAATAAAAAAATAAATAAATAAAAAAAAATACATATTGGAGTGAGAGGATGGCTATAAGGTGTGAAGGGAGGCCATCTATAAATGAAAAAAAAAAAAACTTTCCTTTATGATAAATCCTATAGTTAAGGTTGGCTTGTTATGCTGTCTTAAGCTTAGACTACAGTACTAGAGGACAAATTGACCTAATTGCCTTAAATAAATGATTTTCATTTGATATTATTTCTATCTTAACATGTGATTCTTGACCTGCCATTGTGTATCTGTTCCTCTCAAACCCAGCCAGTCAAAGCAGATGGCCGCTTGTCCTGAGCCCGGTTCTGTTAAAGGTTTCTTCCTCATGAGGGAGTTTTTCTTTACCACCGTCGCCTTCATGCTTGCTCAAGATGAGAGTCCTGTGATGGAGTTAAATTGAAATCAGTCTGCTCCTCAGATAAATCATGTTAAATTATTATTTTATACATGAATGTTTCTGTTCAGTGCCCTGAGACGACTTCTCATGTGACTTGGTGCTAGATAAATAAACTGAACTGAATTTAAATACTGTAAAGACATTCTACTGTATTCTTAAACAACCAGGATACTTACAGTGCATTTTAAAATTGTGTACCACTACAGTAAAAATAAAGCATTTCATTTTAAAACCTCACTCGTTTTACAAGATTACAGATACTGTTTGTTGTCCTGCAGCTCCTCCTCTTGACTGGTCTCAGAGAAAATCGAGACGAAAGAATAAAAGCTGCAGAGGAATTGATTGAAATCTCACGCTGAGCTCAGCTTACTTTATCATTAGACGTTTGTGAAATAAGAGTTCTCTCTAGCCAGCTATCTTGGCTTCAGCTGAAATGAAACCAAAATATGGCATATTGTATATTTAATAAGGAAGTAAATCATTCAGACTGATATTTTTCAATTCACCATGTAAATCAAAGTGTTTTCAGACGTAAATGTTTTTTTTTTGACTGACCTGGCTCAGATTGTAGTGAGCGAAGAAGTTTCAAGTCAAATTAGCTTATTATTATTTCGTCTCTTGCAACCAACAACGTTTAGTGAACAGTACATTATATAAAAGTAAAATCAAGTTCTAAAATGTGCAAAATGAAAAACCAGTCCAGTTGATTTGCTTTCATTCTCCGTGGTTGTTAAATGAAGCCCAGTTAGGCACTAAGAGGATGAGAAAAATGAAAGGAGTCAAAGGGAAAAGGTTAAGAAGGATTTTCTGCTTCTGACAGAAGTTTGGTATCAGGGTATTCTATTAATCAATGACATGAACACCGCTTGGAACTGGATTGGGACCGCTTGGAACTATTTTCATGATAGTTTCATTTACTTTGTGAACAAACACGCTCCTTTCCGACAGTTCAGGATAAAGGGCCGTGACAGCCCCTGGTTTACTCCTGAACTAGCTGATTTCCTGCACTGGAGAGATCATCTTTGGGCCGCAGCAAGAAAATCACACTCAGACACTGATTGATTGAATTTTCAGCAGCTAAGGAATAAATGCACAACTGCTATCAAATCTGCAAAACGTAACTATTTCTTATCTCAGACCTTCAAAAATCTAAACGACCCTAAAAAATTCTGGAAAACCATCAAATCTCTCTCAGGCACCCCCCAATCATCTGACCTCCCATCACAATTTCTTGTTGACTCTGTTCCTGTGTCAAATAAGCACGAGATCCTGAACTGTTTCAACAAACATTTTGTTGCTTCTAGTTCATTATTTGACACAGTTACAAATGGAAAATCAGCCACTTCATCTAATAATCAAACTTCTACAAATCAAATCCCTCCTACAAGTCAATCCTCAGTTAATCACACCTTCTCTTTTTCTCCGTTCTCAGTCAGTGAGGTAAATAAACTGTTAATAATAATAATAATAATAATAATAATAATAATAATGAATTCAATTTATAACGCACTTTTCATTAGTGAAAATCTCAAAGTGCTACACACATCCATACACCGGCAGACTACCATGCAAGGTGCTTTCCAGTCCTACCGGGAGCAACTCGGGGTTAAGTGTCTTGCCCAAGGACACAACGACACATGGTGTGGGGAACCGGGATGCGAACCGCCAACCTTCCGATCGGGGGACGACTGCCATTACCACAAGCGCTCATGCAACCCCATACCATCAGTGATGCAGGCTTCTGAACGGAGCGTTGATAACAACTTGGGCTATCCTTGTCCTCTCTGGTCCGGATGACATGGCGTCCCAGTGTTCCATAAAGAACTTCAAATCGTGACTCATCTGACACAGAACAGTCTTCCATTTTGCCACACTCCATTTTAAATGACCCCTGGCCCAGTGCAAACGTCTGAGCTTGTGGAGCTTGCTTAGAAATGGCTTCCTCTTTGCACTGTAGAGTTTCAGCTGGCAACGGTGGATGGCACGGTGGATTGTGTTCACTGACAATGCTTTCTGGAAGTATTCCTGAGCCCATTCTGTTATTTCCTTGACAGTGGCATTCCTGTTTGAGGTGCAGTGACGTTTAAGGGCCCGGAGATCACGAGCATCCAGTAGAGTTTTACGGCCTTGACCCTTACGCACAGTGATTGTTCCAGATTCTCTGAATCTTTTGATGATGTTATGCACGGTTGATGATGATAACTTAAAAGTCTTTGCTATTTTACGCTGGGTAACACCATTCTGGTATTGCTGCACTATCTTTCTGTGCAACAATGGTGGAATTGGTGATCCTCTTACCATCTTGGCTTCTGAGAGACACTGACACTCTGAGAAGCTCTTTTTATACCAATCATGTTGTCAATTGACCTAATTAGTGTTAATTGGTCTTCCAGCTGTTCGTTATATGCTCAATTTCCTTTTTCCAGCCACTTATTGCTACTTGTCCCAACTTTTTTGGGATTTGTTGACACTGAAATTTTGAATCAACATATTTTTCCTTTAAAATGTTACATTTACTCAGATTAAACTTTTGATCTGTCATCTATGTTCTATTACGAATAAAATATTGACATTTGCCATCTCCACTTCATTGCATTCAGCTTTTATTCACAATTTGTTTAGTGTCCCAACTTTTTTGGAATCCGGTTTGTAAATAATAAGGTAACCTTAAATTTGTAAAAAATAAAAAAGGATTGAGGAAATGCATTAAAATGTTATTAAAATACAACATTCTTAATAAATACATTGTCTAACTGCAAATTTATAGTCCTAAAAGATTAACTTGGTGCTGGTCTGTGACCTCCAAGTCTGACGTTCATACGACGTACAAATGCGGTCATGGTTAGACGTCCAAACGTAGACCTTGTTTGCACGTTGGGGGGGTGTCCAGAATTGGTCTTCGACCTACGGACTCAATATAGACGTCATATGCACGTCCATTCGACGTCTAATGTTTAGTGGGATGAGCTGCTGGTGGGTTTTTCCCACTCCACCAGGCTTCTCACTGGAAGATGTGGCCCTCGACTCTCCATCTCCAGTTTGTCTGCATCGCAGCTCAGTGCAGGCGCCTCATCACCTCCAGAATGCACAGAGTTACAGACAGACGCAGCTTCTTGTCCACTCAGCACATTCTCCCGTGGTGTTTGTGGCGTTTCCACCCCACTCGTCAAGTTGGAGCCTCCAAAGTCAAACGAGGCGTTGGTCTCGCCAATTCCCAGTCCAAAGTTCTCCAGCATGTCCATTACAGACGGTGAGGGTGGAGCAGCAGCATACTCCTCTTCAATAAGACTCAACGTGGGCAAGAGGTCCACCAGCTCGGCGATCTCCATTGGCTGGATGACCTCTGAAATGCTGGCGGGGGAGTGCATCTCCCTGCTGTAGGAATACCCTGCTTCAAACTGGGCGACAGCAGCAGGCTCCAGTCCAGACTCGAGTAAAGAGCTCGCACAGTCCGGCTGAACGGTGCAGGTGAGATCCGCAGGTGGCTGAGAGCTGATGTCCACAGGGTACCCTCCCTTAACGACACCTTCCATTAAAGCTCGCTCCTGTGCAGGGACGACTGCCACTCTTTGTGGGCTAATCTCAGCAGTGGGGGGTAAAGTTACACCACCTGAACTCTCTGAAAGAGAAGTGTGAAGTCATGAAGAGAAACGTAAAGACATAAAGACAGAACCAGCTGCTGCGCTACCTGTCGCTGGTCTTTGTGTTTGCATCCGACTGGTCCATTTGAGCCTGGTGGTCCGTCTCTTCTCTTCTTCTTCACTGTCAGGACACGGTGGGGGGTCTCCTCCCATCACCAGGCCTAGAGGCACGGCCCCCACCCACTGCTTGGACCGGACACACTGCAGGCAGTCCATGATCCAGCGGGCACCCCTCCACACCACCTCCAGGCACTGATGGAATGGAAAAGTTTTTTATTTTTTAAAAGCAAATGGTTAAAGAAAACACAGAGAACAGATTCTCAGTTAACATCAGAGTTGCATTCGGGCCTAATAAATCCAGCCTGAACTGGAACAAGCCCGTAGTTTTTTTCCCCCGAGCCCTACCCGGACTGAACCGATTACCGGTCATTAGAGGGTCGACCCGAAGAAAAGAAAAAAAACTTATTTTTTTTAAATTAAGCTTTAACTGCTTTTGTAAGTAAATCAGTTTGACATGATAGTTTTAAAAACATAAAGAAAGGAAGATATAATATTTATTTTTATTCACAAGTCACCAAATGGATTTAACATACAAAACAGAAAAATATAGAACGACTGTTTTAATTTAGACATAAAAGAAAGTTGTGCGAAAATTAAGCTGAGTCATGCAGTCGGCTGATGACGGAGCGATTTAACGTTCACCCGCACTACACCACAGAATAAAACTGCTGTGTGCATGAAAACTAAACTGAAAAGGCCTACAACAATGCTAATGGCAATAATAAACAAAATATCGACAACAAACAACAGACAACGGGTAAAGATAATGCATGGATGGATGGGGTGAAAGTAAAGCTGGAGTTTCCGGCTTTACTTTCAGCCCGCCCGCCTGCCCGTGCACCTGGCAGCAGGTGTCATAGTTTGTTAAAATTAGGCCACAGGAAAAGTGCAGTTCAGTCGTGGATAATGATTTTGCGGTCCAGTACTTCTGCATGTCTGTGGTGCACAAACACCTGCTGTGGAGCAGAGCATGGTGGGCGGGGCCAGGCGTAATTGCTGCACAATGCGCCGCCAGCGCTACTCTCATTTCTGATTAACTTCTTTCCTCTATTTTATTTCCATTCCTCCTCAAGAAACTTACTTCCTCCTCCTCTAAGTAGATTTACACAATTTTATATTGTGCATTTCTTATTTAGTTTTAGTTGTGCTGTATGATTCGTAAAACTGCATCAAAGCCCGAGACCGGCCCGGGCATTAAACACATTACCGGTAATATGGCCCAGCCTGGCCCTAAACTGGGTCAGTCTGGGCCGGGTTCTGGGTAAGGGTTAGAAATGACAGCTCTAGTAAACGTGAGTCAAACGACAAAATCTTTAAACAGTTACACCAACCATAAATGAGTAAATACCCTGGTCCTGTATGTAAATATAGGTACTGTATTCAGTAGTCCCTCGAAACGTTGCGGTTCGTTTTTTGCGGACTTGCTCTATCGCTGTTTTTCAAAGTAAGACTTGACATTACACAAGACCATTGTGTGGTTTTGTACCGGCTCTCTCCAAAAGCATCTGGTGCTCAACGGCTGCAGAGAGCCAATCAGAACCCGACCAGAACCGGAACAAGGCTTGTGAGTACCCATATAAAATGTTGCAGTACATTACAGTACATGTAGATATGCTGTTAAAATGATGTAGGTGATGTAAGAGTCTAGCACATTGCAGGAGTGTGGGAAGGGTTTGTAAAGCCTTAAAATATAAATACTAAAATAAATATAACAATTCTACTTTGCTGTTTTTCACATATTGCTGTGGGGGTGGGGGGTGGAATGCAACCCCTGCGATAATGGAGGGACTACTGTCTCACTGTTATTAAGAACTTACATGGAAAAGCTCAGTGATGTCTCCGAGGCGCTCTCGAGCTTCCTGCAGCTCTTTGGGGTCCAGAGCCTCACGCTGAGCCTGCTGCGCCAGGTGGGAGTCCAGCTCCAGCCTCACCCAGGCCTGGCAGTACTGGCTGAGGAAGTCCCGCTCGTACGTCCAGAAGTGGACTGAAGCAAAGTGGAGCGAGGACAAGTCACTGCATCGGAGCATCTTCACTGCACTTTATTCATGAGAAACGTTAAGATGGAAAGACAATCCATCCTTTATGGTGGCTGAACGTCGGTTTTTCTGGTATCTCGGTTTAAACTCAAGGTTTACAAAAGCTGTTACAATCTTTTAAAAAAAACAGTGCAGTCTAGTTGTGAGGTCACATTTCAGCACTCACCCAGCTCAAACGTCTGCAGAGGCATGGTGAGGCCAGGCTCCTTGGTTCCCACCAGAGGCCAGAAACTGGAGCTGAAGTCCTCACTGGGGGGCAGAAGCAGCAGCATGGATATGTTCTCACCAAACTGCAGCAGCTCCTGCGTGTAGACACCATACTGATACGCCTGCCAGAGCCCCAGAGAGGCAGAGACGTCTCATTTATAACGTTGTACACGGTCTGGATCAGGACTTCAAGTTGATTTTGCTCAAATGTGTGACTCAGAGGTGAAACCTGCTCTGGTTTTGGCCATGCTCACCCTGTAGAGGGGGATGTTGAGCTTTGTCAGGAGATGTGTGATGGCTGCTCTCAGAGACCGGACGAATTCTGCCAGACCGCTGCTCTCCATGGAGCTCTCGTCCTCGCCGCTCAGCTGGTTGTGAACGCTGCCGTTGTGTGCTGTGTAAACGTGGCTCTGCAGCCAAGTCCACTCCTCTCTGCCCACCGCCACAAAACAAACGTTACAATAAGTCTGGAGCATTGGGTTTGCCTAACTGTATTTGAAACTGTTACCTGGACACATGGGCGTTGTGTCGGACCCGCGTGTGGCAGAGCAGGTTGGGCAGCCTCTGAGGCACCAGGACCCGGATCTGATCTACTGAGCTGCACAGTTTTAGGATGCCCACATACAGACCTGGCTGCTGCAGCTGAACGCTGTGCCGGTGGTAGGACATCTTGTCCTGAAAGCAACCACAAACATTGCATGGAGGATATTAATTAATGTTCATCCATCCATCTTTATCCACTTCCTTTCTTTTTTTTTTTGAGTGGGGGGCGGGGGTGTCACTGGTGCCCATGTCCAGCAATCACTGTGTGAAAGGCAGACCCTGGACAGGTCTCCAGTCCATCACAGGGACACATAGAGACAAACAACCATTCACTCTCTCCCTCACACATAGAGACAATTTAGAGTTACCAATCAGACCAACATGCATGTTTTTGGTCTGTGGGAGGAAATCCACGCATGAACAGAGAGAACATGCAAACTCCATCCAGAAAGGTCACCAGTCAGGATTCGGTCCTGCATCCTTCTCGCTAAGAGACAGCAGCTTTACTTACTGATCCACCGTGCCACCCTTTATGTGATTTATAAAACTATTTTTTTTTAAACTTCTGTAATGCTAATTCCATATTTAAATTTTTGTTTTGTTGCTTTTTAAATTTTTCCTAAAGGTTTTTGCAATTTAACTGCTTCGGCAAATTTTGTTCTATTTTAGCAAATTACAAATAAAAATAAAAAAGGTTTGAAAGCTCAATCATCCAGGTGAATAAATCATAAAAAAGAATTAAATCATGTCATCTGGACAGTTTCTTTTTGGAAGAGAGACATATCAAAATGTTCGGCTCAGTCAGAAGCTGGATGATGCAACTTTTGGTTTTTCTACCTTCTATATGGTTCAAAATATTGAAATTTATTAATGAATATTTCCACAGAGAAATACATTCTCTTCAAATTTTATAGCATACTTGCTCCATTTTAGTTTTTAATCTAATCTATGTCCATCGTTCTGCTCTTTTTAGTTTTTAGCTAGCCTTTTTCTACTTTTTAGTTTTTACTTGGCAATTACGGTAGTGTAGTGGACCTACCCAGGGTCAAATTAAGGTTTTTGAACTGTCCAGTGATGACCTTTACTGACCTCTCAGTAAAGCAAGACATTTACTACAAAATCATTCATTAAACTGTAATCTGATAAATATAGTCACCAAAAGAGACTATTTCTATCTTTGATTTTAGGCTGATGTGATCAAAAGAATAACTTTTGTCATTTTCATGATGTGTGCTTTTAAGCTGTGTTATTCTGTGAGAGTTAAACTGTGTTTCACTGCTGTGTCAAAGGTGCAATTAAGTCATCCAGAGACTTCTTTTAATTTTGTTAATTCAAATGTTATCAAATGAATAATTTTATTTGTAAGAGCATCAGTACATTTTAATGTCAGATAAATCAAATACTCTGCTTAATTCAAAATGTTGTACATGGAGGATTTCTCCTCTCCTCTCGAACTTGCATGTGAAGATAAAAGGAACACTTTATCTCATTCATTTTAGCTTGAGCTCAGGACAATCTAGACACCCAGAGACTTTTGTTTTTGTCCTATTTAATAATCAAGCTATTATCATTAATAGGTCCCATATGTTATGCTCTGATGACGTTTGTTTATTCATACAACAATGTTGGTAATGAGTTAAGAAAGTTCTAAATCTGCTGTATCATGAAACTGGCGTCTTAAACTAACTTTCTTATCCTTTCTGACATTTTTAATCTAACTTATGCCTCCTCTCAGTGGCTCCTGGCCTAACAGACCGAATGAGAAAGAGCTACGTCTTTCTAGGTCAAGTTAGCCTTAAAAGAGCTCTGACTTCCTGTTTTCCTTAGAGTTTGCTGAGGTCCTCAACCCCTGATGAGGTTCCCCAAAGAACTGATGATCGTCTGGTCAACACGCTAATGACCATGTCATTCAGTTAAAGACTTATAACATGCCAAGTTATAAGCCATCTTCAACAGCTGAAAAGCTCTCTTTTATTGACATTCCTTTAAGGAACGTCTTATCTTGAACAACAGCACCAGGAGCTGCCGTTACTTTCGGTTCGAGTCAAGGCGCACGTCTGGAGACGCTGAGAATGGTAAACGAACTGACCAAACTGGACCGAGGGAGACTGACCATCTTCACGAGGTAACAAGTCGTCAAATGCTTTGCCAAGGGTACCAACGTGTAGCTTTAATCGGCCGGAGAACTGCCATGTTTCTGGTTAAAACACATCAAGATAACTCCCTGACTCTTAACTTTTCTTCCTCCATAAATCTTTCCTCCTATTTCTTTTCCCTCTCAACCTAAGCTGGAAACTATATTTTTTAAGTTAAAGAGCCCACAGACTAAATATGCTTAACATCTAATATTTATGTCTGTTGTGTTGAATTTAAGTGTGCTGACGTATTATTTTGAAAGAAAGTGAAATCATGTCAATCAAGTGTAATGGTGTTAATTTAGTTGATTTATTTTAAATAAATGATAGTGTCTCTTTGACATATCAAACTAAGTTAACGTCTTTGTCACTTAATGGCTTTGTGTATTTATCCATCATAAAGATCACAGAAATATTGGGTAAACTGAAAAAGAACAGAATCCGTGAATTTACTATTCAATCTGAATAAGTAAATTAATTAAGATAAAGAGGTCAGTATTAATATTGACCTCCTCATAATTCTTACATCTGGTGGCCTTCGTACGTGGTTCTGAAAGTTTATTGATTTCTGTGGTTTCTCATGAACTGTAACGTCATGTTTGCATAAGTGGATCCAAGTTTTAAACTCTGAGGATAATGATTTTGGCTGGAAGTGTTCAAAGCAGGCAGATTCTGCATGTTTTTATCATTTGAAGCTGTGAGATTATTATTGTTTCAACTCTGTTAGACGCTGTTGGAAGCATTCAGGTGAAGTTTTGTCAGCCGTGGTCTGTGGTGGTTCTGGTCCTGGTTCGGTCCAGTTCACGCAGACTCCTGTACAAAGCTTTGTTTGACCGCCGAGTCAAAAGCCTGAAAGCTAATTTAACATCTACAAGATTGCTGTTGTGGTATTTTACATTTTAGAGCAGGTCAGAGAAGCATATTACTGTAGAACGTAGTCGGATAGTGGTTCTGTTCAGACCCGAGTTTCTGATCCACGACGAAGTGGACCAGAACCGACGTTGACGCGCTCCGAGAGAGTCCGTGTTTGTTCAACAGCTGCAGTGCTGTGTTACTGAGCGTAACTAAGTTGGCCTGTCTAGGTGTGTTCGCCGCATGTTTCAGAATTTTGGAAAGTTAATTTGTAGCGTCTGAGTTGTTTTAAGAGTCTATAAAGTTGTGGTCTGTTGTGCGAGCTAACGTTAGAGCTACGTGTCCAAGTACACGTTTGTTTATGAGCTGTGATTGGATGAAACGAGAGCTGGGAGCTGTCAATCACTCGTAGCGAACGCTGATTCGCTGTAGTGGGAACGCACGCCGTTGCGACCAACCCACTTTGTCGTCATTTCCGGTACTTCATTGGTCGAAGGTTAGAAAACTACATTTACCATGGTTGCTTGGGAAAAGGACTACAAGCACTGTGATTGATTGGTTGACGTCACGTATCTGTGTAGCGAGCTCCGCCTCGCTCAGCACAGCAGAGCTGGTGACGCGCTGCGTCGACCCGCCTGTCCAGTGATGACCTTTACTGACCTCTCAGTAAAGCAAGACATTTACTACAAAATCATTCATTAAACTGTAATCTGATAAATATAGTCACCAAAAGAGACTATTTCTATCTTTGATTTTAGGCTGATGTGATCAAAAGAATAACTTTTGTCATTTTCATGATGTGTGCTTTTAAGCTGTGTTATTCTGTGAGAGTTAAACTGTGTTTCACTGCTGTGTCAAAGGTGCAATTAAGTCATCCAGAGACTTCTTTTAATTTTGTTAATTCAAATGTTATCAAATGAATAATTTTATTTGTAAGAGCATCAGTACATTTTAATGTCAGATAAATCAAATACTCTGCTTAATTCAAAATGTTGTACATGGAGGATTTCTCCTCTCCTCTCGAACTTGCATGTGAAGATAAAAGGAACACTTTATCTCATTCATTTTAGCTTGAGCTCAGGACAATCTAGACACCCAGAGACTTTTGTTTTTGTCCTATTTAATAATCAAGCTATTATCATTAATAGGTCCCATATGTTATGCTCTGATGACGTTTGTTTATTCATACAACAATGTTGGTAATGAGTTAAGAAAGTTCTAAATCTGCTGTATCATGAAACTGGCGTCTTAAACTAACTTTCTTATCCTTTCTGACATTTTTAATCTAACTTATGCCTCCTCTCAGTGGCTCCTGGCCTAACAGACCGAATGAGAAAGAGCTACGTCTTTCTAGGTCAAGTTAGCCTTAAAAGAGCTCTGACTTCCTGTTTTCCTTAGAGTTTGCTGAGGTCCTCAACCCCTGATGAGGTTCCCCAAAGAACTGATGATCGTCTGGTCAACACGCTAATGACCATGTCATTCAGTTAAAGACTTATAACATGCCAAGTTATAAGCCATCTTCAACAGCTGAAAAGCTCTCTTTTATTGACATTCCTTTAAGGAACGTCTTATCTTGAACAACAGCACCAGGAGCTGCCGTTACTTCGGTTCGAGTCAAGGCGCACGTCTGGAGACGCTGAGAATGGTAAACGAACTGACCAAACTGGACCGAGGGAGACTGACCATCTTCACGAGGTAACAAGTCGTCAAATGCTTTGCCAAGGGTACCAACGTGTAGCTTTAATCGGCCGGAGAACTGCCATGTTTCTGGTTAAAACACATCAAGATAACTCCCTGACTCTTAACTTTTCTTCCTCCATAAATCTTTCCTCCTATTTCTTTTCCCTCTCAACCTAAGCTGGAAACTATATTTTTAAGTTAAAGAGCCCACAGACTAAATATGCTTAACATCTAATAATTATGTCTGTTGTGTTGAATTTAAGTGTGCTGACGTATTATTTTGAAAGAAAGTGAAATCATGTCAATCAAGTGTAATGGTGTTAATTTAGTTGATTTATTTTAAATAAATGATAGTGTCTCTTTGACATATCAAACTAAGTTAACGTCTTTGTCACTTAATGGCTTTGTGTATTTATCCATCATAAAGATCACAGAAATATTGGGTAAACTGAAAAAGAACAGAATCCGTGAATTTACTATTCAATCTGAATAAGTAAATTAATTAAGATAAAGAGGTCAGTATTAATATTGACCTCCTCATAATTCTTACATCTGGTGGCCTTCGTACGTGGTTCTGAAAGTTTATTGATTTCTGTGGTTTCTCATGAACTGTAACGTCATGTTTGCATAAGTGGATCCAAGTTTTAAACTCTGAGGATAATGATTTTGGCTGGAAGTGTTCAAAGCAGGCAGATTCTGCATGTTTTTATCATTTGAAGCTGTGAGATTATTATTGTTTCAACTCTGTTAGACGCTGTTGGAAGCATTCAGGTGAAGTTTTGTCAGCCGTGGTCTGTGGTGGTTCTGGTCCTGGTTCGGTCCAGTTCACGCAGACTCCTGTACAAAGCTTTGTTTGACCGCCGAGTCAAAAGCCTGAAAGCTAATTTAACATCTACAAGATTGCTGTTGTGGTATTTTACATTTTAGAGCAGGTCAGAGAAGCATATTACTGTAGAACGTAGTCGGATAGTGGTTCTGTTCAGACCCGAGTTTCTGATCCACGACGAAGTGGACCAGAACCGACGTTGACGCGCTCCGAGAGAGTCCGTGTTTGTTCAACAGCTGCAGTGCTGTGTTACTGAGCGTAACTAAGTTGGCCTGTCTAGGTGTGTTCGCCGCATGTTTCAGAATTTTGGAAAGTTAATTTGTAGCGTCTGAGTTGTTTTAAGAGTCTATAAAGTTGTGGTCTGTTGTGCGAGCTAACGTTAGAGCTACGTGTCCAAGTACACGTTTGTTTATGAGCTGTGATTGGATGAAACGAGAGCTGGGAGCTGTCAATCACTCGTAGCGAACGCTGATTCGCTGTAGTGGGAACGCACGCCGTTGCGACCAACCCACTTTGTCGTCATTTCCGGTACTTCATTGGTCGAAGGTTAGAAAACTACATTTACCATGGTTGCTTGGGAAAAGGACTACAAGCACTGTGATTGATTGGTTGACGTCACGTATCTGTGTAGCGAGCTCCGCCTCGCTCAGCACAGCAGAGCTGGTGACGCGCTGCGTCGACCCGCCTATTTGTGTCGTCATTTCCTGGTGCACTTTGAGTGACGAACAGTCACGTTCACAAAAAACATCATAAAAAGTCAGCATTTTATGGTGAGTTACCAGCTTTTAATTTTGTTCTGTACACAAACAATAGCTCCTGTTTATTTTAAATAAAATATTTAGAATAACAGAGGTACGGACAAACATTTTTGCTTATTTTAAATACAAAGAATTTAAAATAACAAACAAAAGTACAGTTTTCACTCCAGATAACTAAAAAATTTTTCCTTTCTCTTCCTTTCTCTGACACATCATCTTCCACAGTCGTCCTGTGCACATTTAAACTTTCCTGTTTATTTCAAATAGTGAAAAGTTTAGAATAACGAATACAGAACATCTTTTATTTTGATTTTCACTGAAAATCCAGATAAA
>JBBPBX010075793.1:0-17266 GCA_038048925.1 Garcialebias charrua | reverse complement strand
TACATCATCCGATCTGAACCAGATTTATTGTGCATCATCAGTGAGCCCTTGTGGACACATTGATATGGTGGGCTAACATTTGACTCAAGTGCGCCCCCTACATTATTTCTATAGTTATATCTCAGTGATACATCATCCGATCTGAACCAGATTTATTGTGCATCATCAGTGAGCCCTTGTGGACACATTGATATGGTGGGCTAACATTTGACTCAAGTGCGCCCCCTACATTATTTCTATAGTTATATCTCAGTGATACATCATCCGATCTGCACGAGATTTATTATGCTTTATCAGTGAACACTTCGACACACATTGATAATGTTATGTAAATTTTTACTCCATAGCGCCCCCTATATTATTACTACAGTTATATCTTAGTGATACATTATCCGATCTGCACGAGATTTATTATGATTCATCAGTGAACACTTCTACACACATTGATAATGGTATGTAAATTTTTACTCCATAGCGCCCCCTGTATTATTACTACAGTTATATCTTAGTGATACATTATCCGATCTGCACGAGATTTATTGTGCTTTATCAGTGAACACTTCGACACACATTGATAATGGTATGTAAATTTTTACTCCATAGCGCCCCCTATATTATTACTACAGTTATATCTTAGTGATACATTATCCGATCTGCACAAGATTTATTGTGCTTTATCAGTGAACACTTCGACACACATTGATAATGGTATGTAAATTTTTACTCCATAGCGCCCCCTATATTATTACTACAGTTATATCTTAGTGATACATTATCCGATCTGCACGAGATTTATTGTGATTCATCAGTGAACACTTCTATACACATTGATAATGGTATGTAAATTTTTACTCCATAGCGCCCCCTATATTATTACTACAGTTATATCTCAGTGATACATTATCCGATCTGCACGAGATTTATTGTGCTTTATCAGTGAACACTTCGACACACATTGATAATGGTATGTAAATTTTTACTCCATAGCGCCCCCTATATTATTACTACAGTTATATCTTAGTGATACATTATCCGATCTGCACGAGATTTATTGTGATTCATCACTGAACACTTCTACACACATTGATGATGGTATGTACATTTTTACTCCATAGCGCCCCCTGTATTATTACTACAGTTATATCTTAGTGATACATTATCCGATCTGCATGAGATTTATTGTGCTTTATCAGTGAACACTTCGACACACATTGATAATGGTATGTAAATGTTTACTCCATAGCGCCCCCTATATTATTACTACAGTTATATCTTAGTGATACATTATCCGATCTGCACGAGATTTATTGTGCTTTATCAGTGAACACTTCGACACACATTGATAATGTTATGTAAATTTTTACTCCATAGCGCCCCCTATATTATTACTACAGTTATATCTCAGTGATACATCATCCGATCTGAACCAGATTTATTGTGCATCATCAGTGAGCCCTTGTGGACACATTGATATGGTGGGCTAACATTTGACTCAAGTGCGCCCCCTACATTATTTCTATAGTTATATCTCAGTGATACATCATCCGATCTGAACCAGATTTATTGTGCATCATCAGTGAGCCCTTGTGGACACATTGATATTGTGGTTTAACATGTGACTCCAGAGCGCCCCCTAGATTATTCAAACTGTTATATCTCAGTGAGACATCATCCGATCTGAACCAGATTTATTGTGCGTGTGCACCCCTGGTGCGGAGTAGACACGAGAGACTTCGAAATGGCGACCGAGCGGACGAGCTGGAGCTCGCGTGGTCGCCTCAATAAGGTCCGAGCAGTGCTAAGCTGCTTCGGGCCTCAATGCTGCTTGCAGCTTTAATTAGGCCCGAAGCAGCGAAGCGCTGCAAGGACCTATTGTAATTGTAGTGTTTATTATTATTATTTTTATTATTTTTATTCTAGTCCCTCTTGAAGTGGCTTTTTGGGGGCTTTATCATATATGAAAACTCACCAAATTTGGCGGACTCGTCAGGACTGGTGAAAATTTACGTATTTTGGGGGCGTGGCAAAAAACGCAACAGAAACGGCTCAAGAGCGCCCCCTAGAAATTTTCAAAATACCCTCCGCATAGACTTAGTTTGACGTAGAATCGTGAAATTTGGTACACTTGTCCAACTCACCAAGATGCACAGAAAACCCTCTGGCACCAACGCTGTACGATAAATGGTAAGGCGGCCATTTTGGAACGATGACCAAATTTTTACACCTTTTTGGCCGTTTACAGCCTCCGCATTTGAACGAACTCCTCCTAGGGATTTCGCTCGATTTGGTTCAAACTTGGCCAGTTTCTTCATAAGGCACGGGGGAACAAACAATATCAAAATTGTGCGTTTTCATGAATGCTGAAGGGGCGGGGCCAGACGTCAAAGTTGGACATCTCGCCATGAAAAACGAAACGCTTACAGCTCTTACACGAAAAGAGTCTAATACATCAAACCTTCAGTGATTGACGCACATCCGGTCCCCTGCATTACTGAATGGTCAAATCATGACATCACTTAAGCCACGCCCCCTGACAACAGGAAGTGTAAAGTTTTACTTTGAAAGGTCCATATCGGACCCGTGTTACCTAATCAGCGTGACATTGTGTCCAGTGACTAAAGACATGTTGGTGTAACAAGCTTTCCAGCACTGTTCGTTTTGGGTGGAGCAAGTGGGCGTGGCGACATGGCGAAGTAAGACGTAACGCCATAACCATACGTTTGGATCTAAAATCCACAGATTTGATCCGAGGAGTACCAAAATCAGTATGATCGATCATTGCCCACCCCTTGAACAGGTGTTTATGCTAATTAGCAAATCGCTACAGAAACGGCTCAAGAGCGCCCCCTAGAAATATTCAAAATACCCTCTGCATTGACCTTAGTTTGACGTAGAATCATGAAATTTGGTACACTTGTCCAACTCACCAAGATGCACAGAAAACCCTCTGGCACCAATGTTGTACGATAAATGGTAAGGCGGCCATTTTGGAACGATGACCAAATTTTCACCCCTTTTTGGCCGTTTACAGCCTCTGCATTTCAACGAACTCCTCCTAGGGATTTCGCTCGATTTGATTCAAACTTGGCCAGTTTCTTTATAAGGCACGGGGGAACAAATGTTATCAAAACTGTGCGTTTTCATGCATGCTGAAGGGGCGGGGCCAGACCTCAAAGTTGGACATCTCGCCATGAAAAACGAAACGCTTACAGCTCTTACACGAAAACTGTCTAATACATCAAACCTTCAGTGATTGACCCACATCCGGTCCCCTGCAAAACTGTATGGTCAAATCATGACATCACTTAAGCCACGCCCCCTGACAACAGGAAGTGTAAAGTTTTACGTTGAACGGTCCATATCGGATCCCTGTTACCTAATCAGCGTGACATTGTATCCAGTCACCGAAGACATGTTGGTGTAACAAGCTTTCCAGCACTGTTCGTTTTGGGTGGAGCAAGTGGGCGTGGTGACATGGCGAAGTAAGACGTAACGCCGTCACCATACGTTTGGTTCTAAACTCCACAGATTTGATCTGAGGAGTACCAAAATCATTATGATCGATCATTACCCACCCCTTGAACAGGTGTTTATGCTAATTAGCAAATACCCTCCATAGCGCCCCCTAGATTATTCAAACTGTTGTATCTCAGTGATACATCATCCGATCTGAACCAGATTTATTGTGCATCATCAGTGAGCCCTTGTGGACACATTGATATAGTGGGCTAACATTTGACTCAAGTGCGCCCCCTACATTATTTCTATAAATATATCTCAGTGATACATCATCCGATCTGAACCAGATTTATTGTGCATCATCAGTGAGCCCTTGTGGACACATTGATATGGTGGGCTAACATTTGACTCAAGTGCGCCCCCTACATTATTTCTATAGTTATATCTCAGTGATACATCATCCGATCTGAACCAGATTTATTGTGCATCATCAGTGAGCCCTTGTGGACACATTGATATGGTGGGCTAACATATGACTCCAGAGCGCCCCCTAGATTATTCAAACTGTTATATCTCAGTGATACATCATCCGATCTGAACCAGATTTATTGTGCATCATCAGTGAGCCCTTGTGGACACATTGATATGGTGGGCAAACATTTGACTCAAGTGCGCCCCCTACATTACTTCTATAGTTATATCTCAGTGATACATCATCCGATCTGAACCAGATTTATTGTGCATCATCAGTGAACACTTTGACACACATTGATAATGTTATGTAAATTTTTACTCCATAGCGCCCCCTATATTATTACTACAGTTATATCTCAGTGATACATTATCCGATCTGCACGAGATTTATTGTGCTTTATCAGTGAACACTTCGACACACATTGATAATGTTATGTAAATTTTTACTCTATAGCGCCCCCTATATTATTACTACAGTTATATCTTAGTGATACATTATCCGATCTGCACGAGATTTATTGTGATTCATCAGTGAACACTTCTACACACATTGATAATGGTATGTAAATTTTTACTCCATAGCGCCCCCTGTATTATTACTACAGTTATATCTTAGTGATACATTATCCGATCTGCACAAGATTTATTGTGCTTTATCAGTGAACACTTCGACACACATTGATAATGGTATGTAAATTTTTACTCCATAGCGCCCCCTATATTATTACTACAGTTATATCTTAGTGATACATTATCCGATCTGCACGAGATTTATTGTGATTCATCAGTGAACACTTCTACACACATTGATAATGGTATGTAAATTTTTACTCCACAGCGCCCCCTATATTATTACTACAGTTATATCTCAGTGATACATTATCCGATCTGTACGAGATTTATTGTGCTTTATCAGTGAACACGTCGACACACATTGATAATGGTATGTAAATTTTTACTCCATAGCGCCCCCTATATTATTACTACAGTTATATCTCAGTGATACATCATCCGATCTGAACCAGATTTATTGTGTATCATCAATGAGCCCTTGTGGACACATTGACAAGGTGGGCTAAATTTGACTCAAGTGCGCCCCCTACATTATTTCTATAGTTATATCTCAGTGATACATCATCCGATCTGAACCAAATTTATTGTGAATAATCAGTGAGCCCTTGTGGACACATTGATATTGTGGTTTAACATATAACTCCATAGCGCCCCCTAGATTATTCAAACTGTTATATCTCAGTGAGACATCATCCGATCTGAACCAGATTTATCGTGTATCATCAGTGAGACCTTGTGGACACATTGATATTGTGGTTTAACATGTGACTCCAGAGCGCCCCCTAGATTATTCAAACTGTTATATCTCAGTGAGACATCATCCGATCTGAACCAGATTTATTGTGCATCATCAGTGAGTCCTTGTGGACACATTGATAAGGTGGGCTAACATTTGACTCAAGTGCGCCCCCTACATTATTTCTATAGTTATATCTCAGTGATACATCATCCGATCTGAACCAGATTTACTGTGAATCATCATTGAGACATTGTGGACACATTGATATTGTGGTTTAACATATGACTCCAGAGCGCCCCCTAGATTATTCAAACTGTTATATCTCAGTGATACATCATCCGATCTGAACCAGATTTATTGTGCATCATCAGTGAGCCCTTGTGGACACATTGATATGGTGGGCTAACATTTAACTCAAGTGCGCCCCCTACATTATTTCTATAGTTATATCTCAGTGATACATCATCCGATCTGAACCAGATTTATTGTGCATCATCAGTGAGCCCTTGTGGACACATTGATTTTGTGATTTAACATATAACTCCATAGCGCCCCCTAGATTATTCAAACTGTTATATCTCAGTGAGACATCATCTGATCTGAACCAGATTTATTGTGCGTGTGCACCCCTGGTGCGGAGTAGACACGAGAGACTTCGAAATGGCGACCGAGCGGACGAGCTGGAGCTCGCGCGGTCGCCTCAATAAGGTCCGAGCGGCGCTAAGCTGCGAGGGCCTCAATGCTGCTTGCAGCTTTAATTATTATTATTTTTTTTTTTTTCTTCCCCCCAAAGAAGTGGCCTTTTGGAGGCTTTATCATATACGAAAACTCACCAAATTTGGCGGACTCGTCAGGACTGGTGAAAAATTACGTATTTTGGGGGCGTGGCAAAAATCGCCACAGAAACGGCTCAAGAGCGCCCCCTAGAAATTTTCAAAATACCCTCCGCATTGACCTTAGTTTGACGTAGAATCATGAAATTTGGTACACTTGTCCAACTCACCAAGATGCACAGAAAACCCTCTGGCACCAATGTTGTACAATAAATGGTAAGGCGGCCATTTTGGAACGATGACCAAATTTTCACCCCTTTTTGGCCGTTTACAGCCTCCGCATTTGAACGAACTCCTCCTATGAATTTCGCTCGATTTGGTTCAAACTTGGCCAGTTTCTTCATAAGGCACGGGGGAACAAACGATATCAAAATTGTGCGTTTTCATGAATGCTGAAGGGGCGGGGCCAGACGTCAAAGTTGGACATCTCGCCATGAAAAACGAAACGCTTACAGCTCTTACACGAAAAAAGTCTAATACATCAAACCTTCAGTTATTGACCCACATCCGGTCCCCCGCAAAACTGTATGGTCAAATCATGACATCACTTAAGCCACGCCCCCTGACAACAGGAAGTGTAAAGTTTTACGTTGAACGGTCCATATCGGACCCCTGTTACCTAATCAGCGTGGCATTGTGTCCAGTGACCGAAGACATGTTGGTGTAACAAGCATTCCAATACTGTTCGTTTTTGGTGGAGCATGTGGGCGTGGCGACGTGGCGAAGTAAGACATAACGCCATCACCATACGTTTGGTTCTAAAATCCACAGATTTGATCCGAGGAGTACCAAAATCAGTATGATCGATCATTGCCCACCCCTTGAACAGGTGTTTATGCTAATTAGCAAATCGCTACAGAAACGGCTCAAGAGCGCCCCCTAGAAATATTCAAAATACCCTCCGCATTGACCTTAGTTTGACGTAGAATCATGAAATTTGGTACACTTGTCCAACTCACCAAGATGCACAGAAAACCCTCTGGCACCAATGTTGTACGATAAATGGTAAGGCGGCCATTTTGGAACGATGACCAAATTTTCACCCCTTTTTGGCCGTTTACAGCCTCTGCATTTCAACGAACTCCTCCTAGGGATTTCGCTCGATTTGATTCAAACTTGGCCAGTTTCTTTATAAGGCACGGGGGAACAAATGTTATCAAAACTGTGCGTTTTCATGCATGCTGAAGGGGCGGGGCCAGACCTCAAAGTTGGACATCTCGCCATGAAAAACGAAACGCTTACAGCTCTTACACGAAAACTGTCTAATACATCAAACCTTCAGTGATTGACCCACATCCGGTCCCCTGCAAAACTGTATGGTCAAATCATGACATCACTTAAGCCACGCCCCCTGACAACAGGAAGTGTAAAGTTTTACGTTGAACGGTCCATATCGGATCCCTGTTACCTAATCAGCGTGACATTGTATCCAGTCACCGAAGACATGTTGGTGTAACAAGCTTTCCAGCACTGTTCGTTTTGGGTGGAGCAAGTGGGCGTGGTGACGTGGCGAAGTAAGACGTAACGCCGTCACCATACGTTTGGTTCTAAACTCCACAGATTTGATCTGAGGAGTACCAAAATCATTATGATCGATCATTACCCACCCCTTGAACAGGTGTTTATGCTAATTAGCAAATAGCCTCCATAGCGCCCCCTAGATTATTCAAACTGTTGTATCTCAGTGATACATCATCCGATCTGAACCAGATTTATTGTGCATCATCAGTGAGCCCTTGTGGACACATTGATATGGTGGGCTAACATTTGACTCAAGTGCGCCCCCTACATTATTTCTATAGTTATATCTCAGTGATACATCATCCGATCTGAACCAGATTTATTGTGCATCATCAGTGAGCCCTTGTGGACACATTGATATGGTGGGCTAACATTTGACTCAAGTGCGCCCCCTACATTATTTCTATAGTTATATCTCAGTGATACATCATCCGATCTGAACCAGATTTATTGTGCATCATCAGTGAGCCCTTGTGGACACATTGATATGGTGGGCTAACATATGACTCCAGAGCGCCCCCTAGATTATTCAAACTGTTATATCTCAGTGATACATCATCCGATCTGAACCAGATTTATTGTGCATCATCAGTGAGCCCTTGTGGACACA
This sequence comes from Garcialebias charrua, assembly GCA_038048925.1. Classification (NCBI taxonomy): domain Eukaryota; kingdom Metazoa; phylum Chordata; class Actinopteri; order Cyprinodontiformes; family Rivulidae; genus Garcialebias; species Garcialebias charrua. Next base: position 9,057 of record JBBPBX010075793.1, on the reverse strand, counting down.
TTGATATGGTGGGCTAACATATGACTCCAGAGCGCCCCCTAGATTATTCAAACTGTTATATCTCAGTGATACATCATCCGATCTGAACCAGATTTATTGTGCATCATCAGTGAGCCCTTGTGGACACATTGATAATGTTATGTAAATTTTTACTCCATAGCGCCCCCTATATTATTACTACAGTTATATCTTAGTGATACATTATCCGATCTGCACAAGATTTATTATGCTTTATCAGTGAACACTTCGACACACATTGATAATGTTATGTAAATTTTTACTCCATAGCGCCCCCTATATTATTACTACAGTTATATCTTAGTGATACATTATCCGATCTGCACGAGATTTATTATGATTCATCAGTGAACACTTCTACACACATTGATAATGGTATGTAAATTTTTACTCCATAGCGCCCCCTGTATTATTACTACAGTTATATCTTAGTGATACATTATCCGATCTGCACGAGATTTATTGTGCTTTATCAGTGAACACTTCGACACACATTGATAATGGTATGTAAATTTTTACTCCATAGCGCCCCCTATATTATTACTACAGTTATATCTTAGTGATACATTATCCGATCTGCACGAGATTTATTGTGATTCATCAGTGAACACTTCTATACACATTGATAATGGTATGTAAATTTTTACTCCATAGCGCCCCCTATATTATTACTACAGTTATATCTCAGTGATACATTATCCAATCTGCACGAGATTTATTGTGCTTTATCAGTGAACACTTCGACACACATTGATAATGGTATGTAAATTTTTACTCCATAGCGCCCCCTGTATTATTACTACAGTTATATCTTAGTGATACATTATCCGATCTGCACGAGATTTATTGTGCTTTATCAGTGAACACTTCGACACACATTGATAATGGTATGTAAATTTTTACTCCATAGCGCCCCCTATATTATTACTACAGTTATATCTTAGTGATACATTATCCGATCTGCACGAGATTTATTGTGATTCATCAGTGAACACTTCTATACACATTGATAATGGTATGTAAATTTTTACTCCATAGCGCCCCCTATATTATTACTACAGTTATATCTTAGTGATACATTATCCGATCTGCACGAGATTTATTGTGATTCATCAGTGAACACTTCTATACACATTGATAATGGTATGTAAATTTTTACTCCATAGCGCCCCCTATATTATTACTACAGTTATATCTCAGTGATACATTATCCAATCTGCACGAGATTTATTGTGCTTTATCAGTGAACACTTCGACACACATTGATAATGGTATGTAAATTTTTACTCCATAGCGCCCCCTATATTATTACTACAGTTATATCTTAGTGATACATTATCCGATCTGCACGAGATTTATTGTGATTCATCAGTGAACACTTCTACACACATTGATAATGGTATGTAAATTTTTACTCCATAGCGCCCCCTGTATTATTACTACAGTTATATCTTAGTGATACATTATCCGATCTGCACGAGATTTATTGTGCTTTATCAGTGAACACTTCGACACACATTGATAATGGTATGTAAATTTTTACTCCATAGCGCCCCCTATATTATTACTACAGTTATATCTTAGTGATACATTATCCGATCTGCACGAGATTTATTGTGATTCATCAGTGAACACTTCTATACACATTGATAATGGTATGTAAATTTTTACTCCATAGCGCCCCCTATATTATTACTACAGTTATATCTTAGTGATACATTATCCGATCTGCACGAGATTTATTGTGCTTTATCAGTGAACACTTCGACACACATTGATAATGTTATGTAAATTTTTACTCCATAGCGCCCCCTATATTATTACTACAGTTATATCTCAGTGATACATCATCCGATCTGAACCAGATTTATTGTGTATCATCATTGAGACATTGTGGACACATTGATATTGTGGTTTAACATATGACTCCAGAGCGCCCCCTAGATTATTCAAACTGTTATATCTCAGTGATACATCATCCGATCTGAACCAGATTTATTGTGCATCATCAGTGAGCCCTTGTGGACACATTGATATGGTGGGCTAACATTTAACTCAAGTGCGCCCCCTACATTATTTCTATAGTTATATCTCAGTGATACATCATCCGATCTGAACCAGATTTATTGTGCATCATCAGTGAGCCCTTGTAGACACATTGATTTTGTGGTTTGACATATAACTCCATAGCGCCCCCTAGATTATTCAAACTGTTATATCTCAGTGAGACATCATCCGATCTGAACCAGATTTATTGTGCGTGTGCACCCCTGGTGCGGAGTAGACACGAGAGACTTCGAAATGGCGACCGAGCGGACGAGCTGGAGCTCGCGCGGTCGCCTCAATAAGGTCCGAGCGGCGCTAAGCTGCGAGGGCCTCAATGCTGCTTGCAGCTTTAATTAGGCCCGAAGCAGCGAAGCGCTGCAAGGACCTATTGTAATTGTAGTGTTTATTATTTTTTTTATTTTTCTTCCGCCAAAAGAAGTGGCCTTTTGGAGGCTTTATCATATACGAAAACTCACCAAATTTGGCGGACTCGTCAGGACTGGTGAAAAATTACGTATTTTGGGGGCGTGGCAAAAATCGCCACAGAAACGGCTCAAGAGCGCCCCCTAGAAATTTTCAAAATACCCTCCGCATTGACCTTAGTTTGACGTAGAATCATGAAATTTGGTACACTTGTCCAACTCACCAAGATGCACAGAAAACCCTCTGGCACCAATGTTGTACAATAAATGGTAAGGCGGCCATTTTGGAACGATGACCAAATTTTCACCCCTTTTTGGCCGTTTACAGCCTCCGCATTTGAACGAACTCCTCCTATGAATTTCGCTCGATTTGGTTCAAACTTGGCCAGTTTCTTCATAAGGCACGGGGGAACAAACGATATCAAAATTGTGCGTTTTCATGAATGCTGAAGGGGCGGGGCCAGACGTCAAAGTTGGACATCTCGCCATGAAAAACGAAACGCTTACAGCTCTTACACGAAAAAAGTCTAATACATCAAACCTTCAGTTATTGACCCACATCCGGTCCCCCGCAAAACTGTATGGTCAAATCATGACATCACTTAAGCCACGCCCCCTGACAACAGGAAGTGTAAAGTTTTACGTTGAACGGTCCATATCGGACCCCTGTTACCTAATCAGCGTGGCATTGTGTCCAGTGACCGAAGACATGTTGGTGTAACAAGCATTCCAATACTGTTCGTTTTTGGTGGAGCATGTGGGCGTGGCGACGTGGCGAAGTAAGACATAACGCCATCACCTTACGTTTGGTTCTAAAATCCACAGATTTGATCCGAGGAGTACCAAAATCAGTATGATCGATCATTGCCCACCCCTTGAACAGGTGTTTATGCTAATTTGCAAATCGCTACAGAAACGGCTCAAGAGCGCCCCCTAGAAATATTCAAAATACCCTCTGCATTGACCTTAGTTTGACGTAGAATCATGAAATTTGGTACACTTGTCCAACTCACCAAGATGCACAGAAAACCCTCTGGCACCAATGTTGTACGATAAATGGTAAGGCGGCCATTTTGGAACGATGACCAAATTTTCACCCCTTTTTGGCCGTTTACAACCTCTGCATTTCAACGAACTCCTCCTAGGGATTTCGCTCGATTTGATTCAAACTTGGCCAGTTTCTTTATAAGGCACGGGGGAACAAATGTTATCAAAACTGTGCGTTTTCATGCATGCTGAAGGGGCGGGGCCAGACCTCAAAGTTGGACATCTCGCCATGAAAAACGAAACGCTTACAGCTCTTACACGAAAACTGTCTAATACATCAAACCTTCAGTGATTGACCCACATCCGGTCCCCTGCAAAACTGTATGGTCAAATCATGACATCACTTAAGCCACGCCCCCTGACAACAGGAAGTGTAAAGTTTTACGTTGAACGGTCCATATCGGATCCCTGTTACCTAATCAACGTGACATTGTATCCAGTCACCGAAGACATGGTGGTGTAACAAGCTTTCCAGCACTGTTCGTTTTGGGTGGAGCAAGTGGGCGTGGTGACGTGGCGAAGTAAGACGTAACGCCGTCACCATACGTTTGGTTCTAAACTCCACAGATTTGATCTGAGGAGTACCAAAATCATTATGATCGATCATTACCCACCCCTTGAACAGGTGTTTATGCTAATTAGCAAATAGCCTCCATAGCGCCCCCTAGATTATTCAAACTGTTGTATCTCAGTGATACATCATCCGATCTGAACCAGATTTATTGTGCATCATCAGTGAGCCCTTGTGGACACATTGATATGGTGGGCTAACATTTGACTCAAGTGCGCCCCCTACATTATTTCTATAGTTATATCTCAGTGATACATCATCCGATCTGCACAAGATTTATTATGCTTTATCAGTGAACACTTCGACACACATTGATAATGTTATGTAAATTTTTACTCCATAGCGCCCCCTATATTATTACTACAGTTATATCTTAGTGATACATTATCCGATCTGCACGAGATTTATTATGATTCATCAGTGAACACTTCTACACACATTGATAATGGTATGTAAATTTTTACTCCATAGCGCCCCCTGTATTATTACTACAGTTATATCTTAGTGATACATTATCCGATCTGCACGAGATTTATTGTGCTTTATCAGTGAACACTTCGACACACATTGATAATGTATGTAAATTTTTACTCCATAGCGCCCCCTATATTATTATTACAGTTATATCTTAGTGATACATTATCCGATCTGCACGAGATTTAATGTGATTCATCAGTGAACACTTCTATACACATTGATAATGGTATGTAAATTTTTACTCCATAGCGCCCCCTATATTATTACTACAGTTATATCTCAGTGATACATTATCCAATCTGCACGAGATTTATTGTGCTTTATCAGTGAACACTTCGACACACATTGATAATGGTATGTAAATTTTTACTCCATAGCGCCCCCTATATTATTACTACAGTTATATCTTAGTGATACATCATCCGATCTGCACGAGATTTATTGTGATTCATCAGTGAACACTTCTACACACATTGATAATGGTATATAAATTTTTACTCCATAGCGCCCCCTGTATTATTACTACAGTTATATCTTAGTGATACATTATCCGATCTGCACAAGATTTATTGTGCTTTATCAGTGAACACTTCGACACACATTGATAATGGTATGTAAATTTTTACTCCATAGCGCCCCCTATATTATTACTACAGTTATATCTTAGTGATACATTATCCGATCTGCACGAGATTTATTGTGATTCATCAGTGAACACTTCTACACACATTGATAATGGTATGTAAATTTTTACTCCATAGCGCCCCCTATATTATTACTACAGTTATATCTCAGTGATACATTATCCGATCTGCACGAGATTTATTGTGCTTTATCAGTGAACACTTCGACACACATTGATAATGGTATGTAAATTTTTACTCCATAGCGCCCCCTATATTATTACTACAGTTATATCTTAGTGATACATTATCCGATCTGCACGAGATTTATTGTGATTCATCAGTGAACACTTCTACACACATTGATAATGGTATGTAAATTTTTACTCCATAGCGCCCCCTATATTATTACTACAGTTATATCTCAGTGATACATTATCCGATCTGCACGAGATTTATTGTGCTTTATCAGTGAACACTTCGACACACATTGATAATGGTATGTAAATTTTTACTCCATAGCGCCCCCTATATTATTACTACAGTTATATCTTAGTGATACATTATCCGATCTGCACGAGATTTATTGTGATTCATCAGTGAACACTTCTACACACATTGATGATGGTATGTAAATTTTTACTCCATAGCGCCCCCTGTATTATTACTACAGTTATATCTTAGTGATACATTATCCGATCTGAACCAGATTTATTGTGCATCATCAGTAAGCCCTTGTGGACACATTGATATGGTGGGCTAACATTTAACTCAAGTGCGCCCCCTACATTATTTCTATAGTTATATCTCAGTGATACATCATCCGATCTGAACCAGATTTATTGTGCATCATCAATGAGCCCTTGTAGACACATTGATTTTGTGGTTTGACATATAACTCCATAGCGCCCCCTAGATTATTCAAACTGTTATATCTCAGTGAGACATCATCCGATCTGAACCAGATTTATTGTGCGTGTGCACCCCTGGTGCGGAGTAGACACGAGAGACTTCGAAATGGCGACCGAGCGGACGAGCTGGAGCTCGCGCGGTCGCCTCAATAAGGTCCGAGCGGCGCTAAGCTGCGAGGGCCTCAATGCTGCTTGCAGCTTTAATTTTTATTTTTATTTTTATTCTAGTCCCTCTTTAAGTGGCCTTTTGGGGGCTTTATCATATACGAAAACTCACCAAATTTGGCGGACTCGTCAGGACTGGTGAAAAATTACGTATTTTGGGGGCGTGGCAAAAATCGCCACAGAAACGGCTCAAGAGCGCCCCCTAGAAATTTTCAAAATACCCTCCGCATTGACCTTAGTTTGACGTAGAATCATGAAATTTGGTACACTTGTCCAACTCACCAAGATGCACAGAAAACCCTCTGGCACCAATGTTGTACAATAAATGGTAAGGCGGCCATTTTGGAACGATGACCACATTTTCACCCCTTTTTGGCCGTTTACAGCCTCTGCATTTGAACGAACTCCTCCTATGAATTTCGCTCGATTTGGTTCAAACTTGGCCAGTTTCTTCATAAGGCATGGGGGAACAAACGACATCAAAATTGTGCGTTTTCATGAATGCTGAAGGGGCGGGGCCAGACGTCAAAGTTGGACATCTCGCCATGAAAAACGAAACGCTTACAGCTCTTACACGAAAAGAGTCTAATACATCAAACCTTCAGTTATTGACCCACATCCGGTCCCCTGCAAAACTGTATGGTCAAATCATGACATCACTTAAGCCACGCCCCCTGACAACAGGAAGTGTAAAGTTTTACTTTGAAAGGTCCATATCGGACCCGTGTTACCTAATCAGCGTGACATTGTGTCCAGTGACTAAAGACATGTTGGTGTAACAAGCTTTCCAGCACTGTTCGTTTTGGGTGGAGCAAGTGGGCGTGGCGACATGGCGAAGTAAGACGTAACGCCATCACCATACGTTTGGATCTAAAATCCACAGATTTGATCCGAGGAGTACCAAAATCAGTATGATCGATCATTGCCCACCCCTTGAACAGGTGTTTATGCTAATTAGCAAATCGCTACAGAAACGGCTCAAGAGCGCCCCCTAGAAATATTCAAAATACCCTCCGCATTGACCTTAGTTTGACGTAGAATCATGAAATTTGGTACACTTGTCCAACTCACCAAGATGCACAGAAAACTCTCTGGCACCAATGTTGTACGATAAATGGTAAGGCGGCCATTTTGGAACGATGACCAAATTTTCACCCCTTTTTGGCCGTTTACAGCCTCTGCATTTCAACGAACTCCTCCTAGGGATTTCGCTCGATTTGATTCAAACTTGGCCAGTTTCTTTATAAGGCACGGGGGAACAAATGTTATCAAAACTGTGCGTTTTCATGCATGCTGAAGGGGCGGGGCCAGACCTCAAAGTTGGACATCTCGCCATGAAAAACGAAACGCTTACAGCTCTTACACGAAAACTGTCTAATACATCAAACCTTCAGTGATTGACCCACATCCGGTCCCCTGCAAAACTGTATGGTCAAATCATGACATCACTTAAGCCACGCCCCCTGACAACAGGAAGTGTAAAGTTTTACGTTGAACGGTCCATATCGGATCCCTGTTACCTAATCAGCGTGACATTGTATCCAGTCACCGAAGACATGTTGGTGTAACAAGCTTTCCAGCACTGTTCGTTTTGGGTGGAGCAAGTGGGCGTGGTGACGTGGCGAAGTAAGACGTAACGCCGTCACCATACGTTTGGTTCTAAACTCCACAGATTTGATCTGAGGAGTACCAAAATCATTATGATCGATCATTACCCACCCCTTGAACAGGTGTTTATGCTAATTAGCAAATAGCCTCCATAGCGCCCCCTAGATTATTCAAACTGTTGTATCTCAGTGATACATCATCCGATCTGAACCAGATTTATTGTGCATCATCAGTGAGCCCTTGTGGACACATTGATATGGTGGGCTAACATTTGACTCAAGTGCGCCCCCTACATTATTTCTATAGTTATATCTCAGTGATACATCATCCGATCTGCACAAGATTTATTATGCTTTATCAGTGAACACTTCGACACACATTGATAATGTTATGTAAATTTTTACTCCATAGCGCCCCCTATATTATTACTACAGTTATATCTTAGTGATACATTATCCGATCTGCACGAGATTCATTATGATTCATCAGTGAACACTTCTACACACATTGATAATGGTATGTAAATTTTTACTCCATAGCGCCCCCTGTATTATTACTACAGTTATATCTTAGTGATACATTATCCGATCTGCACGAGATTTATTGTGCTTTATCAGTGAACACTTCGACACACATTGATAATGGTATGTAAATTTTTACTCCATAGCGCCCCCTGTATTATTACTACAGTTATATCTTAGTGATACATTATCCGATCTGCACGAGATTTATTGTGCTTTATCAGTGAACACTTCGACACACATTGATAATGTATGTAAATTTTTACTCCATAGCGCCCCCTATATTATTATTACAGTTATATCTTAGTGATACATTATCCGATCTGCACGAGATTTAATGTGATTCATCAGTGAACACTTCTATACACATTGATAATGGTATGTAAATTTTTACTCCATAGCGCCCCCTATATTATTACTACAGTTATATCTCAGTGATACATTATCCAATTTGCACGAGATTTATTGTGCTTTATCAGTGAACACTTCGACACACATTGATAATGGTATGTAAATTTTTACTCCATAGCGCCCCCTATATTATTACTACAGTTATATCTTAGTGATACATCATCCGATCTGCACAAGATTTATTGTGCTTTATCAGTGAACACTTCGACACACATTGATAATGGTATGTAAATTTTT
>JBBPBX010075792.1:0-17266 GCA_038048925.1 Garcialebias charrua | reverse complement strand
CCAAACAGACCAACTAGCACCAGGCTCACCTCATCACCAGACGAGGAGCACCTCAAAGTGACCGCAGCAGAAGTGAGAGGCAGTCTCAGAAGGATCAACCCTCATAAAGCTACGGGTCCAGACAACATCCCAGGGAAAGTTCTGAAGGAATGTGCGGACCAGCTCTGTGAGGTGCTGGCTGACATCTTCACCACCTCACTTGCACTGGAGTCAGTTCCCACCTGCCTGAAGACCGCCACCATCATCCCAGTCCCAAAAAGCTCCACAGTGACTGGTCTGAATGACTACAGACCGGTGGCTCTCACCCCGATAGTCGCTAAATGTTTTGAGAAACTGGTCATGTCCCACATCAAGACAGCCGTCAACATCAACGAGGACCCTCATCAATATGCATACCGTGAGAACCGATCAACAGAGGACGCCATCTCCTCCGTGGTCCACACTGCTCTCACCCACCTGGATCAGAAGGACTCATACGTGCGTCTGCTCTTTGTGGACTTCACATCTGCCTTCAACACCATGATCCCCCAAACTCTGATAGACAAACTATCCACACTTGGACTAAGCCCCTCTATTTGTAACTGGGTCTTAGACTTCTTAACAGACAGACCACAGTCCGTGAAGATCCACAACTTCTCCTCCTCCACCATCACCCTCAGCACTGGCTCTCCTCAGGGATGTGTGCTGAGCCCTCTTCTGTTCACTCTGCTCACATATGATTGTACAGCCACACATCCAGGCTGTCATATTGTTAAGTTTGCAGATGATACAGCTGTGGTGGGATGCATCACAGATAATGATGAATCCAGCTACAGACAGGAGGTGGAACATCTGGAGAGCTGGTGCAAAGAGAACAACCTTCACATGAATGTGAAGAAGACGAAGGAGATGATTGTGGACTTCAGAAGGAACAAACACACCCACACCCCACTGTATATAGGTGGATCTGCGGTGGAGGTGGTCTCCAGCTACAAATACCTGGGTGTACACATGAATGATAACCTCAGCTGGAGCAACAACACCACCAGCCTGATCAAGAAAGGTCATCAGAGACTCTACTTCCTCAGACGGCTGAGACGAGCCGGTCTGAGAAGCCCAGTCCTCACCTCGTTCTACAGGTGTGCAGTGGAGAGCGTCCTGTGCTCCAGCATCAACGTGTGGCATGGAGGCTGCACAGTTGCAGAGAGAAAAGCTCTGCAGAGAGTGGTGAAGGCTGCACAGAAGTCTGTGGGAGTCAGTCTCCCCACCATCACAGACATTTACACCTCCAGATGCAGAAAAAGAGCCACCTGCATCATGAAAGACCTCACTCACCCAGCACACTCACTCTTTGCACCACTCCCCTCGGGACGGAGGTTGAGGAGCATCAAATGTAGAACCACTAGACTGAGGAACAGCTTCTACCCTGAGGCTGTCAGACTCATGAATAAATAAATAATAAGAATAAACACTGCAAAATGTCACATCATGCTGATACTGATCTGTTTCTTGTTGCTGCGTTCATCTGTGACCATCTGCTCATGTTCGTGCTGCTGTTTATAATGATGTTTTTCTACTACATTAGGGCTTAGTGTATTACTAGCTGATGTCTCTCTTAGTTAATCCTAGATGTTATTATTGTTTTTCTCTTGCATTTGTTGTTGGATGTAACTGGGACCCTGTGTACATAATCTCGTTTTCAACACATGTACTACATGCGGTGCAAATGACAATAAATTCTCTCTGACTCTGACTCTGAATCCCCCGGGTCCTGCCCTCACTGCAGCCAGATGCTTGAGGCTGTGAGGAAGTGTCGCATGGACATCGTGGTCAAGGCCATGGGTGGCTCTGCGGTGGCACGGGACCCAGACCTCACAGAGGCACTCACTCCCACACCAGAGCTCGAGGCCGTGGACCTGGAGGACAACAGCCACGCTGACTGGGGGGGACAGTATGGACATGGCGGCCCCCGTCGGGGACTCCACCTTTGAGTTTGATACGAGAAGCCTGTTACGCGTAGACGAGCTCTTGCTAACAGCTTCGGTTGAAATATCAGATGATGAAGCTGAAAACGAGGACGAGGGAGAAGATGAGGACTTCTCCCAGAGCCCGACAACAGCTCACCCAGAGACTGATGTCTCCATCCCCGCTCTGTTCGACCTGTGTCGCAGAGCGGCGGACATGCTGCAGATCAGTTGACCAGAACCCCCACCTCGCCAACAGGTTACGAGGTTGGCGGGGAACTACTTCTTCGCAAAGCAGCAGTCGGCCACGAGGCATAGGATGCCGATTTTTCCGGATTTCCTGACAGAGCTGACTCGCACCTGGGCTGAACCCAGAGCTCCCATGCTTCTGCCTCTCTCCCAGTTCCTCGACATCGTCGGCATGGAGGTTGCAGGAATGGCCAACATCCCACAAATGGAGGACACGCTGGCGGCCCACTTAGCCCCCAGAACTTTGAGCTGAAGCCAACTCTGCCCAACAAGGCCTGCCGCGCCTCGGCCTCCCAGCTCGAAAAATGTTACCGAGCTCAGGGCCTCATGGTCCGCGCCATGAACGCTTCGGCCATGATGAAGGCCTACTTGGCGGAGAAGCTGCAGGAGCTCCAGCAGACAACAAACAAAAAGAATGCGGCAAAGATCCTGGAGGAGGTCCGTAGGGTGACAGACTTTGTCCTCCGGATGATGGGGACCGCGGCCATCGCTCAGGGGAGATACATGGCTGAAGTGGTCATCGCCCAGCACCATTTGTGGTTGACCTTGACGGACCTGCCAGAGGGCCAGTGGTACCCATTCTTCCACCACCCGATCGAGCCAACAGGGCTCTTCGGAGGGGCTCTGGAGCGTATCCAGAGCAGGCTGGAGCAAAGACGAAAACAGGCTGAAGCCTTGCGCGATGGGATGCCGAGAAAAGCTTTTGCGCCCCCCAGAGACACCAGTGGGAGCAGAGCCGTGCAGTATCGACACCGCTCAGCCACACGCTGTCCCCCACAAAAAAGGACAGCGTTCGACGGGTAGCAACGGCCGAGACCTGTAGCAGGACTGCCTCAGGCTGGCCAGGCATGGGCCAGGAACAGGTTTGTTCCTCGCCAAACGGTTCTGCCAAGATCTTCCTCGACGAACCGGGACAGAAGGCAGAAGTTGGCCTAACGAAACGGGACCACTTCGTAGTTTTACAGGTTCGCTCGCCCATGTGGTATGGGAACCCAGACTTTTAAATCCAGACTTTATGTGTGAAATGCAGCAAAAAGCTGGTTACATTTGTGTGTGCACAAAACATGTTTCTGTTGTGTGTGTAAAAAAGACGATTTGTTCTTTAAAACACAAAAATAAAGTTTCAAAAGCACATCCTGCCCTATGTCTTGACTTAAAAAAACCCACAGCACCATTTTTATGAAAACAGTCTCGAGAAAGGAAGAGGGCAATCACCCCTCCTCCCTCGTGAAACACAAGGTGTCAGGCAAGACAATGAGTCTCAGTGGGACGTTAGGGTTCTGTCTGCCACAGGCAGACTTCCTGGCGACCGCTGGCGGACAGTTCAGCTCATCGAAGGGCGAACGGGTGGGGGTCACTGCTCTCTCCCGCACCCTCGACACAAAAACAACCCAGAATACAAATGCCTCACAGGCTCAGCGCACATGCTCAGGCCTGGAGGGCATGTCGTCCAAACACGTGAGTCATGTCGACCATCAGTCGGGGCCTTCGGCTGCAGTTCCACAAGCGGCCACCCCTTTCACGGAGGTGCTTCTGTCCAACATAAACCCAGACTGTGCCCACGTTCTACGGGAATAAATCTCTACAATGCTAGAGAAAGGAGTAATAAATGTTCCAACCCACAATGTACACAAAGGCCATTACAGCAAGCACTTCCTTGTGCAAAAACGAGACCAGGGCTTAAGGCCTATACTGGATCTCAGAAGCCTGAACAGAAGGATAAAAACATACAAATTCACACTGAAACAGGTAATCCAGTCGGTGAGACCGAGGGATTACTTCTGCATAGTCGATCACAAAGACGCCTTCTTCCACGTGAGTATCCTACCACGGCACAGAAAATATCTCGGTTTTGCCTTCGAAGGAAAAGCATTCGAATTTCTGGCCCTCCCTTTCGGATTAAAAACTGCACCAAGATCATTTACGAAATGTCTGGATGCGGCCTTAATCCCACTGAGGGTCAAGGGGTCAGAGTTCTAAATTATCTCGATGATCTGTTGATCCTCAGGCGCGACAGAGACCAAGTGTAGCAGCACTCACAGATGGTGATGACTCACCTGGAGGCTCAGGGTTTCATCATAAACCTGCAAAAGAGCAATCTGACACATCCCAGATTACCATATTTTTGGGAGTACAGGTCAACTCCATTCTGTACAGAGCACGGCTCTCAGAGGCTCGGATTTCATCCCTCCACCTCTGCCTGGTGCGCTTTCAGCTAGGCCAGAGAGTGTCCTTCAAACTGTGCCAGCATCTCCTGGGCCTCCTGACAGCAGCCATTGTCTACGTGCCTCAGGCCTTAATAAAAATGTGCCCTTTGCAGATATGGCTAAACAAACAAATATATCCTGCCTCACTCAGGTGGGCAGGGGGGATACTGATCAGCCCAGAGTGCACGAAGTCTCTGGAACCCTGGAGGGCCCCTTCAGTGTTCAGGACAGGCATCATGCTGGGACGAGTGCTGTCTCGACTAATGATCACCACAGATGCTTCAAAGACAGGTTGGGGAGCTTTCTGCAGAAACTACATGCCCGAGGGCTCTGGAAACAGCAGGAGACAAGGCTCCACATAAACTTCCTGGAACTGAAAGCTGTGTTTTTGTCCATGAAGCACTTTTACAAAAAGGGGCTGATTGCAAAACATGTCCTGATAAAATCGGACAACAGAACAACAGTGTCCTTCATCAACAGAGAAGGTGGGACAAGGTCCCGTCCCCTCTTCAGCTTGACACACAAGCTCCTCACGTGGTGCAGCTCCCGATTATTGTCACTAAGAGCGACACACATCCTGGGTGAGCTAAATCACGGGGCAGATGCCCTCTCCAGAGGACCCCTGCTCTCCTCAGAGTGGAGACTGAACCAGTGCATCGTGGGCCAGATCTGGGCACGATACGGGCAAGCATCCGTAGATCTGTTCGCCTGCAGCAGCAGTACACACTGCTCCCTGTATCATTCGATAAGGGAATCAAACGCACCGTTGGGAACAGACGCTCTGGTGCACAACTGGCCAGCAGAGGCGCTATATTATGCGTTTCCCCCCGTCCCCCTGATTCAGGCGACACTGGAACGTGTATGCAGGGGAGCTCTCTCCCTGATACTCATAGCTCCCAGATGGCCACAGAAACCATGGTTCCCAGAAGTGATCTCACTGTTGTCAGGGACACCATGCCAGCTGCCCCCCCACAGGGACCTGCTGACTCAGGCCCATGGGTAGCTCCTTTACCCACGCCCAGAATTATGGCAACTTTGGGCCGTGCACGTCATCTTGTTGTACTCCATGCACGTCATCTTATTACATGCCGTGCACGTCATCTTGTTGTACTCCATGCATGTCATCTTATGTGTGCTGAGCCCTCTTCTGTTCACTCTGCTCACATATGATTGTACAGCCACACTTCCAGGCTGTCATATTGTTAAGTTTGCAGATGATACAGCTGTGGTGGGATGCATCACAGATAATGATGAATCCAGCTACAGACAGGAGGTGGAACATCTGGAGAGCTGGTGCAAAGAGAACAACCTTCACATGAATGTGAAGAAGACGAAGGAGATGATTGTGGACTTCAGAAGGAACAAACACACCCACACCCCACTGTATATAGGTGGATCTGCGGTGGAGGTGGTCTCCAGTTACAAGTACCTGGGTGTACACTTGAATGATAACCTCAGCTGGAGCAATAACACCACCAGCCTGATCAAGAAAGGTCATCAGAGACTCTACTTCCTCAGACGGCTGAGACGAGCCGGTCTGAGAAGCTCAGTCCTCACCTCGTTCTACAGGTGTGCAGTGGAGAGCGTCCTGTGCTCCAGCATCAACGTGTGGCATGGAGGCTGCACAGTTGCAGAGAGGAAAGCTCTACAGAGAGTGGTGAAGGCTGCACAGAAGTCTGTGGGAGTCAGTCTCCCCACCATCACAGACATTTACACCTCCAGATGCAGAAAAAGAGCCACCTGCATCATGAAAGACCTCACTCACCCAGCACACTCACTCTTTGCACCACTCCCCTCGGGACGGAGGTTGAGGAGCATCAAATGTAGAACCACTAGACTGAGGAACAGCTTCTACCCTGAGGCTGTCAGACTCATGAATAAATAAATAATAAGAATAAACACTGCAAAATGTCACATCATGCTGATACTGATCTGTTTCTTGTTGCTGTGTTCATCTGTGACCATCTGCTCATAATGACTCATGTTCGTGCTGCTGTTTATAATGATGTTTTTCTACTACATTAGGGCTTAGTGTATTACTAGCTGATGTCTCTCTTAGTTAATCCTAGATGTTATTATTGTTTTTCTCTTGCATTTGTTGTTGGATGTAACTGGGACCCTGTGTACATAATCTCGTTTTCAACACATGTACTACATGCGGTGCAAATGACAATAAATTCTCTCTGACTCTGACTCTGACTCTGACTTATTACATGCCTTGCACGTCATCTTGTTGCACTCCATGCTATGCACGTCATCTTGTTGCACTCCATGCTGTGCACGTCATCTTGTTGCACACCATGCTGTGCACGTCATCTTGTTGCACTCCATGCCATGCACGTCATCTTGTTGCACTCCATGCCGTGCACGTCATCTTGTTGTACTCCATGCATATTAATAAACTGTCGTCATTTTTTAAACATTTAAACATTCTTCACTAAATAAAAAAACACAAGTATTTAAATAAAAACTGGGAAATAGATGATTATTTAAGCATAAAATCCCATCAAAGAATAATTGATCAACAAATATTAAATATCTATTGTACTTATTAATCATAATAATAATAATAATAATAATAATAATAATAATAATAATGAATTCAATTTATAACGCACTTTTCATTAGTGAAAATCTCAAAGTGCTACACACATTCATACACCGGTAGCTGCAGACTACCATGCAAGGTGCTTTCCAGTCCTACCGGGAGCAACTCTGGGTTAAGTGCCCAAGGACACAACGACACATGGTGTGGGGAACCGGGATTCGAACCGTCAAGCTTCCGATCGGGGGACGACTGCCATTACCACTACGCCACGGCCGCCCCTCATCCATCAACCATCCTTCCTTCCATCCTTTATATCTTCTTAATTAAGTTTCAGGTCATGGGAGCTGGTCCTGGTCTTTCCAGGGCTCATTGGGTGACAGGTTGGATCCACTCTGGACAGGTCCAGTCCCTCACAAGGCCACATGGAGACAAAGGGAACTGTTCTTGCTGACATTTCTACTTAAAGACAGTTCAGAGTGGTCCCCCAGCCTACCATGCATGTTTTTAGGGAAGGGACGTCTGAGATTGTCATCATGTTCCCGTACAATGATGAAATGAGTTCTCTGCATTTAAACCATTGCACCTGAGATACACCCAGGTGGAGCAATGGACAGCTATGCAATTGCCCGGGGAGCTATTGGGGATTAGAAGTCATGCTCAGAGACACCACAACATGTGGGCATGGCTGGGAGGCGAACCGCAACTTTCTGGTCCCAAGTCAGCTGCCCTACCTCTTCACCATAGCTTGTCCTCCGTTGTGTGGTGAAGGAAAATACACACGTTTAGAAGTTCTATATGTTAATCTCATTTGAATCGAATACACTACTGTACATGATTAATACACAAGTGCTTTATAATCAAGGTATTCACAACTGTTTTACATATGTTTATGCAATTAGACAACATTATAAGACATACTTTTAGATCTAACAAACAGGATGTTCAGAGGCAGATAACATGCTAAGCGGGCAGTTGCCCTTTGTGCTTCTCTTGGCCTTCTGAGGAAATCAGAACACACAGACACACAAACACAGGAATCATACTACTAAAATAAGTAGTATTTATGAACCACACACACATACTAGGATCTGGACATTAATTTACATTAATATCGCACACAGGACACATCTAATGGTACATTTCTAAAACTCTCTTACTGAGCAGATAAGCAGAACAAAGAACACAGTTTCGAGAGACTTCTCACCACAGCTATAAATCTACAAGGTCATAGAAATGACAAACACGAGAGGCTCCAGGACGCCTTATCAATGCTCTGAGCCAATCAGAGACCAGAGAAGCTCAAACTGCAGCTTCATACTCCAAAACATCTCAGATATCTTCAGCATTCTTTGAAGAACCTCGCCGAGGAAAGGTCTGTCAAAATGCTCACAATTCTCTGTGCACAAAGAATTGCTTATTCATGCTGTAACTCTGTTAACCTGTAAACCTGCGTTTCTGTCAATAAATCTTCATCATTTTTCTAAGAGAGACTGGTCATTCGAACACTTAATGAGAAATCCCTTCAGTGGTCATGTTGATTTAGTGATTTCACTCCTGAGTTGTCCTGGACTTGTTCCATCAGTCATCCTGTGGTGTGTTCTATGTTCAGTGTGTTCTTTGTGTCATCTTCCGTGTGTTCAGTCAGGTCCTCTGGACCGGTTCTCCTAAGAAGAACTCTTCCAGAGACCCCACTCAAACAGGTCTCTCTTATAAATGAGTCCTCGTGACTCAATGAGACTAACGTGTCTAAATAAAGGTTGAATGAATGAAAAGGAGGACCTGACTCAACTGTGTCAGAAGGTTTGTCATACGTGTAAAGATTTTGAAAGGTGTCAACAGCCTCGCTGTTGTGTAGACCCATTTAGTGTTTGTAAACAAGGACGGCTGCACGCGCAACGTGGATACAGAAGACTCCACCCACCCAGGCATTTTTCCAAGCATAACAAAGTTGCGGAGTGAATCGAGCTAATTAATTTCCTCCACCAGCAACAAAATGTCAGGATGTTGCGTATATGGTTGTACAAATAGGTCTTCTAAGGAAGGACTGAAGTTCTACCGCATACCTCGAGGCAATCGACCATTTCAAAGCCACCGAAGGAAGCTGTGGCTTCAGGCCATCAAGCGGGTGGATTGGACCGACGACATCATCAAAAACGCACAAATAATGGATTGTCACGCTAAATGGCCGGATACAAGAGGGCAAAGGGGCTGCCTGAGAGGAGGAGCTGGAAGGGAGCGGGGTAATTGTAGGAGGCATGGGGGAGGAGGGAAGTTTGGATAGACGTGGAGGCCAGACAGACTGACGAGACGGCTGCGTTTCCAAACCCATTTATTCACCATTAAGGAACACGGCCAAACTCAACACGGAAGACTGATAATAATTCTGATTCTTTGATTATTTCTGGTTTCAGTAAACACATTATAAAAACACGGTGGTTACCCACACAAACCTCACGCCAAATGTGAAAGTACCCGGTAATCTGCTCTTGTCATGATGATTGCATTTTGTTATTTCACAACATATTTTAGATGACTTAACTAAAGCTCAGCTCCATGCAGTACTTCTGGCTGTTCTTGTTTAGAAACTGGTGCAAACAGACCTAAAAGAACTGTGCAAAAAACAGTTGGAGGCATTGGTTTCTATCAAAATTCTGGACAGCTTCTTAACATTTGCTAGGACTGCCTAATCTTTTTGGACAGACATATGTCTTGGCAGTTGCTGGGCTTAGAGCTGATGTGGCCCAATAGCATGCCGTTCTTTTGGTATTTGTATATCTTCTTGGTGAAATAGTGAAAATGACTTCAGTGGTAAAGAACAAATACACATTCTGTTCATCATGAGCAAATTAATCTCTGCATTTCACACTCAAGCTACACAACTAACTCACATACTTACTTGTCCACTGGTACACAGTTGTTTATAATTTACAAAGTATATGTTTATGTTTATTAAATTTGTTCATTTTTTTTACAAAAAAAAAAACAATACAAGACAATCCCATACAAAATATATTTAAAAAAAATGAAAGGTAGCAGAAAGAAGAAAAAAATTATTATATCTGCCCCTTTTTTCAAACAATCAGTTTAAACAATAATAATCTTCCAGTAACAGTACAAAATGAATAACTCTTTCTAATTTTCTAACTAATACAATACACATTACGCATTTCATATATATATATTTTTTAACAAATTCGTTTTGATCATTTTCTTAAATGTAAACATTGACTTGGCATTTTTAACTACATTCTCCAAGCCATTCCATAATCTAATTCCCTGGATTGAGGTAGAACGTCCCTTCAAACTAGTTCTGAATTGTGGTTTTACAAACATCTCTGTCCCCTTAAGATTATAACAACTTTGTCTTTTAACAAAATGCATTTGGATATTTAAAGGTAATGCATTATTCTGAGCCCTATACATAACTGATAAAATATTATAGTCTACCAAATCATGGAACTTCAATAACTTCAGTTGATAAAATAATGTACTTGATGGATGACAGTAATGTTTTCTAGTGATAATTCTTACAGCTCTTTTCTGTAATACAAAAATAGGCTTTGTGATTGTTTTACACGCATTCCCCCAAACATCAATACAATAGATTAAGTGTGGAACAATGATTGTGTTATACAACAAATACAGAGCTTTATCATTCAATAGGTCTCTGACTTTGTACAGTACTGCAATCGATTTAGCTATTTTTATTCTTACAGAATTTATGTGTTGTTTCCATGTCAGTTTGTCATCAATGATAACACCCAAAAACTTCACCTCATTCACTCTACAAATCTCAACATCCTCAATTTTGAGTGGAACATCAACAGTTTTCTTTTTATTACTGAATATCATGTAATTAGTTTTTTCTAGATTTAATGATAATTTATTGATTTTAAACCAAGTTTGTATTTTGACAAATTCTGTCTTTATCAATTCCAACATTTGTTCTATATCTTCACCTAAACAAAAAAATGTGGTATCATCAGCAAAAAGTACACATTTAAGGAGTCCTGACACATTTACCAAGTCATTCACATATAAAATAAATAGCTTTGGTCCAAGTACAGAGCCTTGAGGAACTCCACATGTGATATTACAGAGGTCAGATCTTACATCATTTATCTGTACAAACTGTTTCCTATCTTTCAAATAGCTAGATACCCACTGTAATGCTGGTCCTCTAATACCATATTTGTTCAATTTTTCAAGGAGAATGGTGTGATCAATAGTATTGAATGCTTTTTTTAAATCAACAAAAATACTGACACACTATTGTTTTTGATCGACAGCAGTACGGTAGTTTATTGTTCCATTAATTCCACGAGAGCCATTGATGTAGAGATTTTGCTCTAAACCCATACTGACTGTTGCTTAGAACATTTTGTTTATCTATAAATTGATCTAGTCTGTTCACAAATAGTTTCTCAAGAATTTTTGAAAACTGTGGTAACAAGGATATAGGTCTATAATTGTTGAACACACATTTATCACCATTTTTAACAAGAGGAACTACCTTGGCTACTTTCATATTATCTGGAAATATTCCTGTTGAAAATTATAAATTACATATATATGTAAACGGCTCAATAACATGGCTCATTATGTCCTTTACAAACATCATATCCATATCCACCCAGTCCTTATGGTATATGTTGAATTCAAGTCATTAAGTTTACACCTTGACCAGGAGGTAAGTCTTAAAGAATGATTTTTATGGTCAATTATGTGTGTCTGGGGGTAAATTACTAACTACTTGCAGTCTGAACAGTTATTTTGCTTTGCGATATGTTTCACCCTTGAGAACTTCTTCTTTTTGCAGGTTTTCCAATCGATGCGCTCTTTTGATGCATTTTTAATGCATCTCAATATCCAAACGTCAAATCTGACAACACAGAGGGTTCTGGTGTGTTGTGTATGCATGTGAGCATGCAGGTTGATATGAATGCAGAGAACAGGAAAGGAGAAACTCAAGGGTGATGATGATAACCTGCGGAGGGACTCTGAATGATTTCAACTGTGCAAAACAAAAATATTTGGCAACTTTCTCTAATATTTGCAATATTCTCCAACTTTTTGTGAGAGAATTTTGAAGTGAGGTTTGCTTTTGCGGGAAGATAGCCCAGGCTTCATAATGACCCAAAGTTTGATTTGGTGGAAAGGTATGCGGCTCAGGTTTTATTTCCACGGCCACCTCTCACACTTTGATGGAAAGCAGAGAAAGGGAGTGTAAAATACAGTCATATGAAAATCATTCTCTAAAGTGCAGTAAAACGGGACATTTTATCATGTAGGATCTATGAGCTTGCTGTGCAACACCTTTGTTTGGCATGTTACTGTATGAGGCAGAAGCACAGCACTCTGTATGGGTAATACTGTCATCTGTCAGGGCGGCTGTGGCTAACTGGTTAGAGCAGTCGTCCTCCAATGCAAGAGTTGGGGGTTAGAATCCACTAGTAGTCGCATGCCAAAGTGCTCCTGGGCAAGACACTGAACCCCTCATTGCCTCCAATGTGTGTCCCATCGGTGTATGAATGTGATAAACCACTGATTAGTCTCTTTAGAATGATTTATTCAATTAGGTTTGCACAGATCTAGTAGAGTGCTGTATGAATAAATGAAGACACAGATCGTTAGTGTAAAGCACTCTGAGTATCTTGATCAGATAGAAAGGCACCATATAGTCCATTTACCATCCATTTACCATCTAAAAACCCCTGTGGAACATGTTTCAAAACCAAGATTAACAAAAGAGATGACGTCTTACTTTACATTTTGAATTTTTTGTGTACATTTTCCTTCAAACCAGTTCCTTTCACTTTATAGACGGACGGATGGACGGGCGGACAGCCGGACAGACAGACAGATAGATACTTTATTTATCCTAGGGGGGAAATAGAGGCACGTTAGCATGTTCTAATTATACAGAAAATGACACATGAAATAATCAAAAAAAGAAACAGAACACACAAATATGGAAAAGACAATATGCACATGCACAAGGTGGTAGGGAGTACTACATTCATGTAACATATATATATATATATTTATTTATTTATTATTATTATTATTATTATTATTATTATTATTATTTATTTATTTATACATACATATGTGTATGCTATATGTATGCTTAGATGTATACGTTCATAAATGTACATGACATATACATGTGTCCATGTGATGGACTTGCAACCTGTGCAGGGTGTCCCCTGCACGGATGGTTTATTTTCAATAAGTACATTAATTTACGTTTTATCAGATCCTTGGGTTCAGTCTGCCTATTGAGTCCAAATCGTCCTCCAACTGTGATATTTAGTAGTCAACTTGTTGAAAACTAAATGAATTCATTAAAACAAAACCTCTAACATCATTTACCTTTACTGTAGAAAATGCTGCTCAGAACTTTAGAATCGGAATCAGAATCAGAATACTGTATCTTTATTGACATTGTACCAAGGTACAACGGGAACATGTACGCACAGTCATCCAAAAGCTGGACTAAGTGTACAAAGCTGCAGCTGATTATCAGCGCGGCCATCTCATTCCTTGTCAGAATGCTAATCTTAGATATGATCACTTCTAACCTGGAGTTTTTTCTGAACTGTATTGATAAAATTAAAAACAAATGGACGTCAGCTACAGTCAATCATTTTAGTATTCATGTAGCTCTGTGTTCAACTGTCAGAGAACCATAACCTTCATGTTTGCATGAAACAACAAAGAATTAAAGACCTTCAAGCTTCTGCTAAACACCATAAACAAAAAAACAACTAAACTTGGATTATTCTCTTCAGATAGCCTGCAAACACAAAAAATGAACAAGTTTTAAGTGTTTGTTTTCAGAATACTTTATATACAAAAAAAGCAAGGAGTTAATCTGGCTCACCTGGATTTGGGTTACCGAGCACCAACCCCCAAAAATCAGCACCTCCAAATGTGAGACCAAGGTCCTCAGTCAGGAATGGGTGGACTCTCTGGGTTGGAAGTGAGGTGCTGCTATAAGTACAGGTGGTCCCCGACTTACGAGCGAGTTCCGTACTTATGAGTTGCTCGTAAACCGAAAATTCGTACCTCGGAACTGCCCGCAGTGGCTATCTCGTAAAACCGGAACTTTGCTCGCAAATAGAAAAAAGACGCTAGCGCTACGGCGCACACCCGTTTATCAACATGAGACTGAACAAGCGTACATACTGATCCTTAAACATGCACAACACTTTATTTACAAGCAGTTAGCTAGCACATTACACCACACATTCATCTATAAACACATACCTGTACAGTTTTTTCTGTACAACAGTGCTTTTCTCCGCCTTTTGTTTTCACACGACAGACACGTCGTCTCTCGCCCCCCCCTCCGCGCGCTCTATGTGCAGTCAAAGTGCAGTGCAACTGTCTAGTCCAGACAGAAAGGACTGTTAGTATCCTAACTTCATACAGAAAAAGTTTTAATAACTTACCGAAAGCCGTCTGCTTGCGCCGCCTTCAGCTGCATCTGTTAGCATTAGCACCCCCGAATCCGCAGCTCCGGGCAGTCCGGTTTATCTGCATCTCCAAAAATGCTGTCGGCTTTGTTATTCCAAGTTAGCTCGTTGTCCCCCGATGTCTTCGGCTTCCAGTCCGACATCGAGGCGAGCTCCAGGGACCTCTGATCGCACAAAGCCGGCTGTCTGCTGCAGGTCTGGTGCTGGGTCCGGTTTAGCATGTTAGCCTTAGCTCATACCATGAGCTGCTGGTCTCGCGCGGTGCTGTGGGAGCGCTCGGCGGAGCGATCGCGGCTGCTGCTCCAGTCCTGAGACATTCACAGAGTTCAGGGAGTGTTTCCAGTTAATTTATCCGTATGAGGCATCCTCTTATGGGAGAAACAGTCTTCCAAAGCCGGCTGCCGAGTGCCGAGACTTGAACTAATGAATGTAAAATGGCGGCTCCGCCATTTTACATTCATTAGTTCCAGAGTCGGCAGTACCGAAATACCAGTTCATTCATTAGTTCCAGTCTCGGCAGTACCGGAAATACCGCCTCCGCCGCGGAGGCGGTATTTCCGGTTCCTGGTTCCCGCAGGAAGTTGTTCAAAAAAGCACGAAATTATTAAAAAAAATTATAATAATGATACTTTCCGTATTTATAAAGCCATTTAAAACATTCACAGCTGCAACAAAGTGCTGTACACAGGAAATTAAGAACATTTAAACCCCCCAAAAAAAAAAAATATTTTTTTTTTTATTTCATATTTTTATTAATTATGATAATCTCGTAAAGTCGAACGCTCATAGGTCAGGGCGCTCGTAAGTCGGGGACCACCTGTAGAGGAGTTCAAACATGTCAGGGACTTGTTAAAGGAGACCACAGATATGTTTTTAAAATTTTTATGGTATTTCTTTGGGGTTACCAGACACTGTTTATTCAATTTAATACACAAAATAATTCTTAGATAATCAATTATACCCTTTTTAATTCTGCCATTTTTAACTTTCGTTTTGAACGACCGGTTTATGATAATGAGATCTCGTGGCACGCCCTTCAAAGATCTGCTTACATTAACTCCGCCCTCCAAAGGCAGACGAGGAAGTCAACTCACGTTACTGCCACAGAGCCGAGCTGACTGAGCTGAACTGGACCACGACAGATCAGAGTGTACAAGTTGTCGTGTCATTTTTTATTCTTCCTCTGTAATGTCTCCTCTGACTCTCCCACCCTCTGCCTGTGCGCGCGAGCTGGAGGGAGCGAGCAGTCACTGGCGGACACACATACACACACACACACACACACACACTCACAGCGGTGCTGTCTTTTTATCTGAAAACTATCAATTTTAAATCTGCTTAGTGCTCCATTATCTTCGCCAGGAGGGTCAGAGAGGGTTTCTCCGAAACAAAAGGCTTTAAAAAAAAAGGGGGAAAAAAAAAGATGCAATGGACAAGATGCGAACCCAGGTCTCCCGAGTGGCGGTCCAGCGCGCTAACCACTCAACCAAACTGGCAGTTGTGCAAAAGTAGTCCTTCATCATATAAGAAGTGTAATTCTTCTTCGGTAATGTCGCCTGGACATTGCCATTAAAAATAAAATTAAGCCACGCATCTCTGCTCTCTGAGACTGGAAGAGTGTGTATCGACACATGTTGTGTAATGCAGCCAACAACGCAACATTTAACTTTAGGAGCCATTCTGCTGAGATGAACTATTCTTCTTCTTCTCCATTTGATTTATGGCGGATCGCAAACAACTGTTAGGTGCATACCGCCACCTAGTGTGCAGGCTGAGATGAACTCAGGAACC
Source organism: Garcialebias charrua (assembly GCA_038048925.1). NCBI lineage: Eukaryota > Metazoa > Chordata > Actinopteri > Cyprinodontiformes > Rivulidae > Garcialebias > Garcialebias charrua. Next base: position 1,047 of record JBBPBX010075792.1, on the reverse strand, counting down.
GCGTGGGTGGAGCATTACCAGGGGTTGCTAGGTGACGGGGGCGGGACAAAGGTTGGGATGGGTTGTGGCTGTGGGTTGTGGCTGCGGTTTGTGACGTAACAAACCGCAGGAAGTGCAATCGGCGCGTTTCTATCTAAGATAAATAAATATACTTATAGTAAATAAACCACTGGGTGCATTTTTTTGGCCTTAGGACTGTTTTTTTATGAAGTAAATACCCAAAGTTGAGTACAAAAACATTAAAAAGTGAATTTTGCATCTGTGGTCCCCTTTAAGGATTAAAAGTAAAATGGAACATGAGATTAACAGACAGATCAGTGCAGCTTTCACAGTATTGCGAACTCTGTACCGGTCTGAAGTAGTGAAGATGGAGCTGAGCTGCAAGGCAAAGTTCTCTATTGGTCGATCTACATTCCTGTCCTCACCTGTGGCCATGTACTCTGGGTACTGACAGAAAGAACAATGTTGTGGACATAGGTTGTCAAAATGAGTTTTCTCCACCAGGTAGCTGGACTCTCCTTTGGAGAAAGGGTAAGTTCAGTTTTCTGTGAGAGACTTGGAGTAGAGCCACTGGTCCACATCGAGGAGTCAGGTCAAGTTGTTCAAGCATCTGGTAAGGATGCCACTCTGGGGAGGTTTAGTGGGAAAGTTCAACTGAAAGAAGAGTGGGGAAGACCAGACACTGTTTTTCAGCTGGTTTGCAAACCCACTGCTGGAAGAGGTGGCAGTGGAAAGAGATGTCTGGGCCTCCCTGCTCAAGATGCTGCCCTGGTGACCCAACTGCGAAACATTTGGCAAATAATGGATGGATAGTGGTTGTATTTTTAACACAAAAAAAGTTGTTTTGCTTATGGCATCTTTTTTTAAACTTCAAATAAACCATGCTGACAGATGCCTCAGGTTCCTAAAGTGAGTGTTGTGAGATGCAATACTTAGTGTTTTCACGAAGCAGAAAACCAAAGCTCTGCCTTCTGTGCACCAACTGGGGGTTCCTGTTGTAACTCGGTGCATTGTTTGTGCTTGGTTCCCTGCACCGTTAATGTCTCT